>VZTI01001210.1:1237-34731 GCA_013397865.1 Struthidea cinerea | reverse complement strand
GCTCCCTCGCCGGCGGTGCGGCCGCCGGGCAGGCGCTGCCACCGCGGCGCGGGCTCGGCGCCTCGCGAGACGGCCGCCGCCGGGGTAAGGTGTGGGCGGTGTAACCCGACGGCGGGTCGGAGCTGTCCTGCCGGGAGGCTGACGGCACGGGGAATGACCTCTTGCGGAGAGCCCTACCCCGACATTGTTCTTCCCATGATCATGGCCGGGCCGCAGGCTGCACCTCTCCCCAGACTCCGCAGGCAGCGTGTCCCGCACAGCCCTCTCCCTCCGCCGGTGTTCGTTCCTCTCCCGTGCAAGCCGTGGTTAGGCGCCCCTCCACTATGGCACTAGGCGATGGCCACAAAAGCCAGGGAGGACCCCGCTGTCTGTGCGTCTCCCAAAGAAAACGTTCACACCTGGGCTTCATGTGCGACTTGGGCATTTCCTCCAGTCCCACACCTCCCACAAGGTCTTGCACTTCGGCTGAGAGCCACCCCTGTAACTGTCTGGTGACATCCTTTCTCCCCTGCTCGGGGGTGGACAAGCGCAGGAGAGCGCTCAGGAGGAAAAGTTGCATTATCGTATATAATACTGAAGAGGGCAGAGATACTGCTGCAACACTCCCTGTGCTAGCTATCGAAACACAGCCAGTTGTCTTGACACCTTATAAGTTCTTATGATTGACAAATCAATATTAATAAATAACGAAACAGGCAAAAAGTTACTACAATCAAACGTATGCAGTCATTGACCAGCAAGGACTGTGCTGAGGAGACAGCTGAGTTATTTTCTGTGGAACAGAAAAACTACGCTGCAGACAGATGGGCTAAAGAAAGAGTAATCCTAGAACACTTCTTAAGGCTGAAAATATTGCCAAAGTGTTCTTAATCCAATCACAAGACTCCCAAAGCCTGCTTCACTCCCATCCCCAAAAGCAACCAGCTATGGAAGATAGACACAGTCCACCTGTTAAATCTAACAGCTATCAGAAAAGTCTTGTAGTCCCACTGCATTTTGTAAAATATTCAGTTCCCATCACACCATGAAGAAATCCATAGGGCCCAACATCTATTCTATACATCAAAAGAATAAGCTGCTGTATGCAATCAGGATTCCAAGTGGAGGTTGTGAAGTCTATAGCTTAAAGTGCAGCAGCACATAACTTTTATAACACCCGTTAATCTCTTTAAAGCATATTCAAGTATCCATTTCTCCAGAAGAAAATCTTACATGCAATTGGTAAAAGCCTGTTGCTCTAAAACATCAGTCTCTACAGAATCATCCTATAGGGCTATTAATTGTTCCACTAGTCTTGTTCCTTGAGCAGTTCTCGTAAAAATACTATAGTTCAAAGGCTTTTTACATACAGCCATAAGCAAACAATTTTCACACGAGATCAATATTCTTAAACTCACTGTTTCAAAGCTGCTCTGGTCAAGAAAAGCCTTGACGCTTGCTCTGTGCCCAGTACAAAAGAGTTTGGGTCTTTCTACAATCTGACTACAGATTCACTATTGTAAGAATCAGTATCCAAGATCTAAACAACTATGGGTCTTTCATTTATTTGTAATTACCCTGATTCCCTCCTTAACCAAAAGTCCTTAGATAATAAATCAATGTAATATTCCTTATGGCAACTCTGTGGACACAAAGCTGTCTATACTAATAAAAAAACTTGTTCTTATATGATTTATATACAGACTACCTTAACACAGGTAAGCAAGATGCTATCCAGAACCCAGAAAGCTTCACTTCCTCAAGTGGCTGATGGAAGCTGAGGAGCCAGAAACAGTTATTGGTTTTGTTCCAGGTTCCTTCCCAAAAGAGAAGTGATAGCTGTTCCTTCCACTGTTCCAATCCATCCCCTGACAGTATAGCTGTATTTGCACAGTATTCAGTGCAAACACCAGTGAATACAACTGTATAATTAATTGAAGGGATTACTGCAAAATTATTGGAGTAGACATGGCCTACTTTCCACCAGCTTTGGTCTGAGATTTAATCTTTGGTCTATCAACAGAAGTATTAATTATCAGTCCTTTTATTTTTTTGTTTTCTGGAACCATTCATAATAGGGTAGAAAATTTATAGACATAAAATCTGGCCTGGTTTCCACTCTCCATGAGTCTTAAACTCAGGACATTTCCAATGAAATTAGAGGAACTTCCTAGAAGATTAAGAAGGCAACGAAAAATAATGTGCAGATTTTGCTACCAAACCCAGAACACTTATAAAGAGGCCATTTGTTATTCTGTAATCAGTGTGATGGCTTGTAGAGGGTTAATGTGCCTCTCTTCCCAGAGGAGTTTTTTTAAATTGTGCATTCTAATAGCAGCAGTAATATCTTGCATCAGAACAAAGAACCAAGGTTGCAGGAAAGTATCTTTTGGAAAGACAGAAAATTACAGGTTAAATAGGCCTTGAAGATTATAAACAGCTGCAATAAACAGCTTCCTTTGCTCACTTCTTCATCTATTTCCTTTCTCAAAAGCCCATGGATGCAGAAGAAACCATGCTGTGTATGGTCACGGGGAGATGTCACCTATAGATAGCAACCTAACATAACCTGTACATAAGTATAACTAACTCCCACCAGTGGAAGTCTGTGAGCTCAGATGGTCTCAGCTGTTAGTGCTTTACACGAGGAGAGAATTTTTTATTTTTCACAAGTTGCAACTGAAGGTCTGTGATGCCAACTGTGTGATAGGAAGTGTGTCACCAACTTTATAGTGCCCGCTCACCGTGTACGTAAGAGGGCAGAGTCAGGACACCCCCCTGTTTTGCTCAAGGGGGTCCTGTTTTCTCCACCCTCATTCTCATGGAGTGCAAACTACTCAAAAGGGGCAGTGATAGTAAGTTTAAGGCCTTAGCTCGGGGGAAGCAGCAATGTTTTAGCTCTGAAAGAGATCTCTTGCCAGGAATGGAAGAGCAGATGGTAAAATTCAGAAGAATTTTTTTGACTGTTTCCACAGTATTTCAAGAAGCTTACAGCTCTGCACTGCCCCAGAAAACTCCTTAGAGGAACAGCCTTGGCCTATCAGGACTGGAGGCTGCCGTGTCTAGAGGGTTATATTTTGAGCGGGTATTTCACTTTTGTGGCCAACAAGAGAAGCCAAAGGTATTTATGTAGTTAAAGGCTGCAGTGGGTACTCAGGGACCTGGGAATCCTGATACTCTGCTTCTAGAGAGCCAGTCAGTGCAGGAAAAGTACCTCTTGCAAATGCTGTGTATATTTGTGAGAAAAGTTAATTTTTGTTTACCCTGATTCTTTTAGAATGTGCTGCCTCTGGGGATACAAGAGAGAGGAGAAGAGCAGACGCAGGAACCTTGAGTGCACCTATGAGATGGGCCAGGGTGTATCATCCTTCTTCCACTCTTTTCATCCAGCTGGTGGCACCAACAGTGGCTGTTCATAACCAGCAACCTGGAGATAGCTCTGAGAATGCTCTAGGGAAGCATGACTGTGACTGACGAAAAAGACCCAGAAAAGAACATTAAGGCTCACTTACAGGCCTTGTCTGCACTGGGGAATTTCTTCCTTCCTCCAAATTCCCACCATTGCTAATATGAATGCAGCTGCACAATTGTTAGAGATGTTGGGAGGCATAATATATGAGTTTTCATCTAGTCAGCCATTTGCAGCACTGTGTCAATTAACCCTCCTCAGAGCAGGGTTAACTGATACAGTGCTGAAAACGGCTGCTGGAACTGAAAGCTGTCTATACTAAGGTTCCCATTGTTGCTAACTCTGGTGCAGCTGCAGTGGAATCAGTCCACGTGGGATTATTTGGTAACAATTCTCCAGTCTAAAAACTGCTTCAAAATGCAACACAGCCACCGAATGGGCCAAAAAATGCTTCCGCTGTACCTCAACAGCTATGCACCCAGGCTGTTGCCATTCACAATGGGGTTTCTTTCAGTCCAGAAGATACTTTCTGCATTTCTGTATGAAATACTCAGTACTTCATCTAAGCAAACTAGTGTTCCTGTCACCCCCATAGAATTGCCTCTGTTCATTAGTTCTTACTAGTTCTGGACTTGAAGATGTGTGTTGGAAGAGCCAATTTTCTGTTAGTGTCTTTTCATTGATTCATACATTCAATAAGTCAAAATTTGTCCTTTCACATGTGGAAAATTTGTAGTTGGTTTTTGGTTTTAATTTCTTTACGCAGATCCAGTTTTTTAATTTATGGCTGGAGTTTCTGGTTCACTAGAATTTTGCTTTTTTTACTGTTAACAAGTAGAGCCTTATTTATGCAGAGCAGCACCATGAAGACTCAAGCTGACTTCTAAGGGAGTAAAGTTCTATTTTGAATGAGTAGAGTTGGCAGAATCAGTCCCACTTGTTTCCATGTGCTTTAGGAAGCAGTTATGAAACAGGCTGGTGAAATGGGTATTTCACCCTCTGCTGAGTAAGACTAATACTTCTAAAAAGCCCCTCTCTATCCTTCTCCTGCATCCATGTCCAACACTAACTAAAACAAGGAAGTGTTGTTTGGCATTTGTTACACTTTTGAACCACTATTTATCAGACAGATGCTGGCAGTCAGGTTTTTTTAAGTGCAATTTACAAGTGTGAAAATGTTGAAGCCTGGGCTCAGCAAAAGTCTCAGTGAAAAACTCTAGCTCACTAAAGCCCCTGATTAATGACAAGCAGGTTTCAGTTGATGCATGGCATTTTATGCAAATACAGAACACAGCTATTTGCAGAATTCTGGGCAACTTCATATGCCTATGAGTATCTACAGAGGCTCAACACACCCGCCCAGGGAAATGGCAAAGGGGCAGACCCAGAGGAGATGCAATCCACAGCTTCCCAGCTATAGCGGTGAGCACTAGAGCTTAGCTCAGGGTGTTGGGATGTGGAGCAAAACTGATTCGGCAGGAACTTGGATACAGCTGAATATTTTGAGAAAGGGGAAAGGAAGTGGCTCACTCTGCCTTCATTCCTGATACTGCTGTGGTGGCTGTTTCTCTCTCCCAGAGATCCCTTTGGACAAAGGGAGTGGGCACAGTAACTGAGTGGGCACCTGCAAAGCAGGTGTGACAGCTGTCTGTGGAAGGAAGGAGCAGCTCCATACTGACTACCCTTTTAGCACAGATCGAGCTGTGGGGGTGCATGATCACAATTGTCATACAACTTGGTAAACATGTTTATATGTTTGCTTAAACAGATTTCATTAATCTCCTGAAGGATTCTTATAAAAATGCTAAAACTCCCATCCCAAATCCCAGTGGAACTGGATTTCTCCTCTCCCTTACCCCTTTTCCTTTCCCCTTCAATATTAGGCTCAGTATCTTGCATATGGTTTTATATGAAACCCAGTGATTAAAACTACTTAAGACTGGCTCATTTTTCTCTGCAATGAATTCAGTTATTTCCTTTTTATACCTTCCAGAATTTACTATACCATATCTAAACATTGGCTTCAGTCCACATGTTTTAGATCACTTTATAATGGTTCTGTTGTTATAGAATCCTTTGTGTGTGTGTGAGAAAGAGAGAACATGCATATGTGTTGGAAGAAAGACAGGGTGCATAGAATTGTTTGGAAAGAGAAATCAGGGTATACCAGTTCCATGAGGGATTTCTGAACTGATAACATAAAAGTGATAAAAAAAGTGAGCACTGAAATTATAGACCTCCAGTTTGTTACCTTCTATGCATGGTAAGTAATATTTCTGATCCCAGCATGTTACTCTACTATATCTATTCTACCAATATATCACTCATGAAACTTTTGTTGCTATGTAATTTTACAGATCAGATTTATTGTTGTCACATTTACTCATTTTCACTTGTATTCTAAACGTAGATCCTTTGACCTGACTCGTACGTGTGAGCCAATGGTAAGCTGCATGAAGACAAAACTAAGGCAGCAGCTGAAAGTCCTTACTCATTATACCAGAAACTCATTACCTGCTGAAGACCGTACAGAGAACTTGCATATGTAGGATAAATAAGTGAGCTAAGGGAAAAGCAGAATTTGATGCTTCATTTGACAAATCATAAGCTTTAACCAAAACAAACAAAAAACTCACAGTGTCCTAATGTATGGCTAGAACTTGTGAGGATGTAACTAAGAAATGCCTCTCTACTCCCAGGACAAAATGAAATCAGCTGTCCTGTTGCAGCGGGTGCCTTTGAATCTTGTCTGTTACTCCACGTGTAGAGGATGCATTTAAATGGCAAACAGACAGACAGGGACTGATTTTGTGCCCAGCAAGTGTGCCCTACCTCATAGCCCATCAGATAAACCAGCTCACTCTCACAGCAGGCTGGGCATCCTCACAGATGCACGCATGGAGTCATGAGAGTGTGGCAAATTTGCTCTCAAATTTCTTCCAACTTGTCATTGTGGACAAGTCTTAAGACAGCCTGTCAGTGCTGTAAATTCAGACCTCTTTCCCATGTGGAGAAGTTCTCAGCCACCCAGAACAGAACAGATGCAAAAAACCCTGCACTAGCTATTCTGCTCATGTCCCACCCCTGTAGGGCCCTGGGCTGGAGATTAGGCAGTTAGAGGGCTGAGTGGATATCATTTTCTGCTGGAATGAATTTCACCCAAAGACAGTACACTTAGTTTCTGTATTTTTTTTTCCCCCCCACAAGCTAAAGATAAATTTCTGCTTTGGTCCATTAACAATACTTGTATTTTTAGTCAGAATTATTTTGTACTGTATTTTCTTTGGAAATAACAGTAATACCGTTTATGTGAAATACAAACAAATGAGGGAACCATTTTTACCTAAATGTATGAATAGCATTTTGCAATTTGTCATTGTGATATATTTATCTTTTGAACTCTAAGTGAGCTCAGCTGAAAAAAATGCTTCTCTTCATCACATGACTGGAAAACATATTACACCAGAGAAGAATATTGCTGTTTTAGTTTAGAAATTAGAGGCTAAATATAATTTTCCACTATACTTACTTTCACAAAGTATGGAGTAAATTATTTACACTACAGTAAATTCTCAGTACGTATTCCAAAAGGTGGTAAACTCAGCATTCTCACTTAAATTAATGGATATTTTGTGAATGTGCATTAAAACTAAGACCCCTAAGATCCTGTGTTGCCCACTGAAGCATTAAAACCACTCTAATATAGCTAGAAGAAAACAAATTTGCCAACAAAATGAAGCCTGGAGGAAGGAAAAGAAACTAGTATGGAACAGAGAGACATGGACTGGCCGGTGGAGGGTCAACAGAGAAGCAGCTGAAGATTTGCGTTTGCTATCTGCGTGACACCCATGCCCTTCTAGAGGCGCAGTGTGTGCTAGTCACTGCATGTAGTCTTTCTAACCAAAACTTTGCACAAAGCCCAAGGTGCCTATGGTTTCCAGCCAGGCGTGCTAGCGGGACCAGGGCAGTGCAGAAGCTCCATGCCCAGGCTCCCCGGCCGCACTGGCTTCCCTGCACACCAGCGCAGTTAAATCGCTCCCTGCTTCCGAGCTGCCCCAGCAAGCAGGGCTGCAGGGAGCAAGCTGCAGCCACAGCAGCAGAGTCGCTCAGCCTGTGCCTCGCTGCCTGAGCTCCCCTGCATGGCTCAGGAACCAGGAGGAGAGCCAGTTGCACCTCAGACGAGCGCTTCCAGCAATGGCAGCTGCTCCCAGCCACCATTTTGCCCAGGGGTCATTTGCCTGTCACATCCCAGACGTGAAACCCTCGTGTGATGGGAGAGCAGCCAAGCAGCCATCAGCAAAGGCTGGGGCCGGGCGGGAGCTGTGGCTGCTGCCAGAACAATTCATCTGACACACAGCCTGTTCCTGACATGCTCCAGAGCTGTACCCAGGGAAGAAGGCTATGGGAACAGGCTCTGGGCCTGATAAATTGTCCCACGTGCCACAAAAGCTGGCACTCCATGGGATGAGAACCTGTTTCCTACAGTATATGGTCATCATGTTTCAAACCTGTTGTGCTTCTTTGATAATCGGATTGCTTTTTGTCCATTGTCCCTATGTGCATATATGGAGTGCAAAGGAAGGTCCAGAGCTTACAGCATCAGTTGGGAGCTCAGGAAATGGAGACAATTCCTGTTCATTCTTGTCTGACCTAGGGCAAACCACATACACACAACAACTTGGAAGTGTTTGGATACCTACCTCCCACTTAGTCAAGCAAGAATGAAAATCTGTGCCCTATCAGGAAAACACAGATGTGAGTATTCCCTATCTTCCAGGGCCATTATGAAGACATTTCTGGTCTACAGAAACTAAGGTAATGGCAGTCATTCAAAAACCATATATATGAGAGAGGGTAGTGCAGACACTGAGGAAAAATTTCATGGTTACCTAAGGCAAAGAAACGTCTTTACATGTTTTCAGTTGCGGTTCAGAATTGGTAAAAAGATGTTTAACAAATCTTTGTACTTAAAAGCTCTGTCTGAAAACATTCCTAGTTTTCCGTTTTGTTTTGTTTTGTTTTTTTTTTTAATAATGATATCAGTAAGAGACCATTATATAATCACAAGAAAATTAAAACTCTCCAGGGCATGATCTTAGCTGTGTAATTAATGAAGGTGGTTAAAAGTACAAAGTGAACCTGAAGCAAAATTTGTACCAGAACCACACCTCATTATGTTTTGCTGCTTAAGTCTGTCATAAATAGAGATGTTTATTACACATCTGCCATTTAAAGTACATATTACACACAGTGTTATATTTTATTTAGATTTAAAAATTTAAAAACACATGATGACAAGCTGTGTTGCTATTAACACATGCCTGAGGGGCCAGGTTGCACATGCACATTGTGCTGTAGGTTATATTACAGTTCATTCACTTCAGAGGTACAAATCATTTACAGAAGTATATTGTGTAATTAGTGTGCCTAATTTCAGTCCATGGAGTTTCATTGGTGTGAAAGAACAATCAAGTCCTGTATATCCATTCACATTTATTAGGCCAAACTTTGTAGTTTGTCCTTAGAGCATCATTCCTTCCTCTGCTTTCAACAGCAAATGGCATTTAAATCTCCAGAACTTCCCAAAGCAAAAGCAGTTATTTACGTTCCTCATGATTTCTTTTCTCCTTTGATTCAGTACTGGCTCCAATGTATGGGCAGAAAGGGCAAGAGACGGTGCACCAGTTATATGCTTCATAATTCTCTCTTGTTCAGGTTTGTTTTCCTGAACAGACTGCCCTCCTGGACTAGCTCCAGGGCTGGCTTTGAAGAAATCTTTCGCAGAAAATCATCTTGTCCAGGATCTGCATGGAATGAAGTCCCTCTCTAAGCACGTGAGTTATTTCCAGCAGATCCTGAGCACCTTATTTGGCCAGTGAGGAAAAACAAATATAGTTTCTCCCATGCAAAAACTTTGAGGAAGAAAAACGCCACCTACTAGTCAGTGTTTCTTTGTAAGCTGTTTATCCAAGTAATTCGCTATCACAATTTTATAGTTGTCATGTATATTAACGGTGTGTTGGGGTAGGACACATTTATATACATATCTGAGACATATATCTGGATAATGAACACTTGATACTGTGATGCTCTGGATAATGTTACTCAGAACATTGGCAAAAAAAATTAACCTTTAATATCAGCCCTCTCAGACTTTTCTGTAGTGTTTCATAGCATGGATCACCTGGCAGTCCTGACTGATTTCCAAAAAGCGGAAGTAGAAAATCTGAATGCTCCAAAATGAGCCAGGACCATCCCTTCAGACCAAATCCAGGGAACTGCAAAGTACAGTAGCACCCTGAGTGCTTACTTGATAAGTCTTTCAAAGTTTAGTCTTTGACTGATCAATCAATCTGCAAGACCTAGTGAAAGAGTGAAATGCTAGCAATTCATGAAGTCTACCCATCTGTGTACTTCTCCTGATGAAATATAAACACCAGTTACCCACATTCCTCAATACCACACTGCAAGCCAGGGCTGTATAAAAGGTAACTGGCAAAAACTGAACCCAAGTCATCAGGTGTTAGAAAGGGGCATGCACTTAAACAATTTCCGTAACAGCAACCTCCTCTACCATGGAGACCTCTGTCCTCAGATTTTTAACTTAGTTCACAATCTTAGGGTCACTTAAGATACCAAATCATTCCAGCAGAAGAAAAAAAATTAAAATACTATCTGAGCTTAACAGCAGAAGAGGGAGATGTCCTCACTGGTAGAAAAGCAGCAGTGGGAACTCAGCAGTCCTTTTCCTATTTTGTCTGTCATCACCCCTTTGAGTGTGCTCCCGCTGGTCAGGCAGTAAACATAGACATAGAATGGAATCACAGCATATATAGCCTTTTGTCCCTTTGATTGTTAGGGTGATGGAGGGAGCTGGGCCAACCACACACACATGTGAGTGAGAGAATATTGAGGGAGAGAGAAAAAGGAGTAGGGAACAGAAGAGGGAAGGGACTACATCCGTGGTCAGGGGTGCTGAGAAGGGCATATCAAGCATAATGCAGAAAATTGTGTCATTTATCCCACTGAGGAGACTACTTGGGATTTATTGACAATATTTTTCAAGCGCTTTTTCCTTGCTCTTTTGAAGTAGTACTTAGTACCATGGGTCTAACTACCTAACTACTTTACATACTGATGGAAGGGAAAACCCACATATTAACACAATGGAATCCTCTTAATGTTATCCAAAATAGCTTTTCCATGTAGCAGTTTAATACACAGAAGTCCAGTGGCAGTTTGAGGGTATATTTCTGTGTGACTGAATATGTATAACAACTAGTGCCTGAGAGATTCTCAGCTCATCTGTAGAATAAAGTTCTACATTACCTGATAGGTTAAAATGGATACCAGAAATTTAACATAGATCGAGGCAGAATGTTGTTTATCCTACCCATTGAAGGACAATATTCCATATTTGTGGAAAAAGATATATGTTTTAATGTGGGAAGGTGTTTTCACCTTCATGGATATATTTATTTCCAAGGGTATATTTACTTGATTTTGGTCCACTTTCAGTACAGAATAGCCAAAAGCAAGCCACTCCAAACAAGAACTGGTAAAATACATGCAACATAAACGGTCTTTAGTGTCTAAATGTATAGTCTGTAAAGATAAATATCTCTACAAAAATACGAACTCTGAGTTTAAGAAACAGAAAGTTACAGTTTTTCTTCATCCTCAAACCAAATGTTTAATCTTCTGTCAGTCTAGTAATGAATGTTTTAAAGAGAAGCATAGAAGTCACAATTTCATATAGAATTATTTTATAAGAGGGTATCTTATATTAGAATGGGTGCTACATATTAGAATTGGACGAGTAGTAACTGCTTTCTGATTTCTGACAATGTGTAAGGTAATGTTTGTGCAGTAACATCGGTACAGATGCTTCCATTGAATTGAGCAGGATTCTTGGAGTGAAAATTGCAAAGACATCCCAAAAACCTAGAAGCCAGATGTTTTAATGTTGGTTTATTGCAAGAGTGTATGTCCTTTAAAACAGAATATAATTATCTGACAGTATACTGTTGGACAGATTGAACACTTTCCTAGATGCATGTACTTTGTGTGAAGTAAAAAAAAAAAAAAAATTGATGGAACATTCATGCATTAATTGATATAACTAAATAATGGAATAAGAGAGCTGCATGAAATATAATACTCTCCTATTTCCAAAAGTCTCTCTCACTCCAACCAAGACAGCTTATTTTCACTGAGAATTCAATTCTTCATAGGCTCAGTACTTTGGCCAGGACCCAGCTGAGTAGGTAATTCTGTTCTTTTCAGTGGAGTTACTCACATGCCTAAAATTAAGAAGGAGATTAAGTACTTTGATGGACAGAATGCAGAATACTCCAGTTCTTTTCAGAGTCTCATCAGCAGGCTGCATATATTGACACTTTGAATTTTGTTTTGCTATATAGGGCTACATAGATTTGAAAAGTAGAATCAAGAGGGGAACTCATGAGACTAGGAATAAGGAGTAGAAATTAGTCTCAATTTTGATCCAAAACTGACCACTAGACTGTTTTTGCAAGATTCTGCCACTGCTGCAGTCATTAGAGAAATCAACTGAAACCATCTTTGTTTTGAAGGTAAGTGCTATTTGTATCCCCTTACATTAACATTTAGGGCAAGCTGCAAGGCTCTACTGATTTTGCAGGGACTTGGGAATCTTAATACAGAGATACTGTGTGGAAGACAGCAGAGTACAGGAATATTTGAGAAAGAAAATTTGATTCTGATGTCATGATTTGAAAATTGATTTTGTTTTGTGGGAAGAACAAGCTTCTCAGAATTGTATGCTTTTAAAAGAAATCCCTAGTACGTCCTGCAAAACGGATGGCACTCCACCAGCAATCACGTTAAGCTTGTCCTTCTAAGGAAACAATCCACTAATTTCAACCATACTTGAAAGTACAAAGTCTCAAAAATAATTAGGTTCCTACAAGTAGCTAAGGGGGATCTAAATGACTACTCCAACAGAAGGAAAGTTGGGCAGAATTCAGGTAATATGTTAAACTTGAGAGTAGCCCGTTATCCAATCAGTACAGATGATTGACTGTTCATTCATAACACCTTCCAAACTTGCTGCAAAACTCCTCTTTTTATCTGGTAGGGAAAGTCAAACGTGGGACTGTTCCCAGCAAAAGGGAGGAGGCAGACCAGAGGATAACCAACACCCACAGGGAGTGTGTTCAGGCTTCATTAGATGTTCATAGAACAGTGTGTATGGTTGCTCCCAATTCAGCTGTTGTTTAAGTCTTTAGAGGGCAGGTGGATAGATATAGAACCCAGTAGTAAACAGAGCAGGAGAGTGTGGGAAACAGTATGAATGAAGCAAAATGGGATTCGAGTGATCAGTGTTTATAGGTAGGAACTCCAGTTATAGAAAGTACATTTTTTTCACACTGAAAACAATAGAACAATACAGACTGAAGAAACACTTATTAGATACAAGAAATATGATGTTGCGAAAATAATAAAAAGGAGATATAGGGAGTTATTAAAATGGAATATTAAGAGAAGATAAACCACGTTTATGTGCTAATTTCCTCTAAGAAATTTTACAGTGTTTGAAAACTAAGAATTGCCTTTTGAAAACAACAGTCAAGTGTTCTCATGGATTTCCACAGAACAATACTCTGGCACATGATGGACAAGTACAACATAGTAAATGGGTAGCTAGACACAGGTGCAGAGTTACTGGCAGCTCTGCTCTGGAAGTCCAGCAGATTCTTCATGACAGGTCTCATTGTGGAATTTTTATTAACATGCCTTCTCCCTTTCCAATCAGTTTTGCATTTTTAGTTATTTCTGGAACGCTGCTCATGCTCCTGAGATATTCTTTTGAAAGAAGATGCCTCAAATGCAAGCAGGGGGATGGTAGCCCAAAGACATGTTCTTTTGGATGTTTGTCTTCTCTGCTTTGCAGCAAGAGGCATCTGCAAGAGGAACTGAGTATCCTTCCTTCAATAATAATGCCAAGGGTTTTAGCAAAAGAGTGGAACAAATTCCTTAGATAAAAAAATACTGCGTCTCTCCTGACAGTTTAGAAGATGTTAATATCTTGGGGGCAAAATTTAAAGTTTTAACTTGATTCTTCCATTCCTTGGGTAGAACTCCATTTATTTTAACAGCTTTGCCTGAGGCAAAACCTCAGGATTCAAGTCTTAGAGAATACCAAGTATCTTAAAAATAATCCTAAATGCAACTAAGATCCTTCAGGCTCAAACCATTCCAGGGTCTACAGGAGAAGTCATCATAAGTCTTTAAGCAAAAAACTGAAATATCATTATTTAAGTCTGGGAACACTGTTTTAAAGCAACAGTCTTTGGTGTTCTAGAAAAATGTAAACAAAAGATGTAATTTGTGAGGTCGATAATTGATCAAGTTTTCAGAGTGCAAAATCCCTACAGGAATCTGGTAGAAGTATCTGAAATTACTGTAGGGAAGAAATTTGATCTTATTTTAAACATAATTAAAGCCTTATGCATCTCCACAAAAACCTCCAAAACCCTGGAGATCTCTGATGGTTTACCCTCTGGGGAGAACACACAGATATGAATTTTAATAGTGTCTTTTGGTAATGTGGTGGATAAAGACAAATTGATTACAGCAGTCTGGAAAAAAGCAGGTGATGTGTTACCAGGGCCACTGGGTTCACGTTTTCCCAGACATGGTGAAGGCCACCCAGATTGTAAAAGAAAGCTGCTGTCGTTAAAAATTTGATTTGGGCCTTGATATGCCTTTCTTATTTCCGGATACACTGGATTATATCAAAAGAAAAATAAGATGTATGGTACAGATTCTGTTCCCATGTACACAAAACCAAATCTAGGATAAAACTTCTGACACCAATGGATTTGCCTCAGATTTGTGCCCAATGGAAGAACAGTGCTGTCCTTCTGATTATAATGTCTATCATTATTTAGTATCTGACAAGCACTGTGAAACCAAAAGAGAGTAAAAGTCTGAGAAATCTGAACTCTGAGATAAGTGTTTCTACGTATTTGCATGAAATACCAAACAGAGTGGTCTTGTAGAAGTCCCTTATGAAGGTATTTATGCCTGGTCTCAGAGGACATCTTGGTTATTTAAATTTTGTTTTCAAGAGAAACTAGTTGTGCATTCTGATGGGACAAAAAGTGAGTGCGTGGTGATAGCCGTAGGCTCCTTGCACTCTTATTTCTTTCCAGACCATTTGGGTTTATACTAAGACAATTAGATACAGACGTATGAACTGAAAGGACAATTCACTGCCATGCATGGATATCACAGCAGATGGAAAGTCAGATGACAATCCTATTGTTCAATTATCTATCCTTGAACTTTGTCTAATTTTGCTGATTAATATTTGGTACATGTGGGTATACACACACCAGTTCAAGTTCGCACTTATGGATCAGGTTGACATTTGATTTGCTTTCAGATCTAGCCACTTTTCAGTACCATAGGTATTCTGCAGCCTGTCGCAGAGCCATGAACTTGGCATGCTCAGGAGCCTCACTCATTCCAGTGTTCCATATTAACCTACGTTTGAGAAGAACATGGACACAATCCATGTAAAAACCAATTGTCCGTACAGACGTGTGGCTCTGGAAAGCTCTGCTCAGCTGCATCTAACTAAAAAAATAAGACACCTCTCTCTGTGCCATGGGAAAGCCAGAAACTTCTGCTTTTTCAGATGTGCAGGGTTGTCCTTCAGCAGGGCTAGAAATGAAGTAAATCTTTTAAAACAAGAACAAAGAGAGAAATCCTGAGTTGTCATCCAGTCTGTCAAGACCATTCATATTTCTAAGTGAATGTTAAGTAGTCCTCACCTAAACCACAGCACCTACACTGAAAACAGTAAGTAGAACTTTCTTATCCACTAGAACAAAGTCATGCTTGTCTTTAGACTCTTGCTTACATTTTGCAGTGGCAGAGCCCTTACAGAAAGAATAGAGAAAGCCGATCTTCTCCCTCATTCCAGTAGCCTTTAATCTAGCAGCTGGATAGCCCTGCTGGGAAGCAATTCTCTTGGGTTTGAAACCCCACCAGCAGAGCTGTGATTTGACCCAGGTCTTCTGTGTCGGAGGTGTGTGCTCAAACCATTGCATCAAAGGCAAGATGGCATGGCTACCAGAACTGGAGACTTGTTTCAGAAGAGAAATGAGCTGTGCTGAGTCCTGACAGAAAGGACGCTGATAACCTCCTTCAAGCAGTGCCAGGCTGCAGATGCAGAGTGCATGGAAACTGTTCCTACAGGCTTTATGAGATCCACTGGGGAGTAGGTGTACAGTATTACCTATGCCCTTAAAATTTCTCAACTGGGCAGTTCCAAGCTTCTAGCGCAGCTCAACTTGTCAGCTGTTTTGAAAGTCAGCTCTTCCCCTACTGCAGAGAGAGCGTATGCATCTAGCACAGAGCACCGAGGAGCAGATGTCAGAAGACTGGTGTTGTAAGAACTAACTTTTAGGCACCTAAGTCCTCACTGGATCTGACCTTCTGCATCTGTGAACCATTTTAAACATCAAACCACTAGCCTAAATTCTTCAGGTCTTGCTCGGCACAATGGTGACTGCATAGCTGAAAGGATCTAGGTCATTCAGCTTGCATTTACAAAGGTGTGCTGGCTTAGCTGCCTAAATCTGCAAGCTGTAGGTATCCCAGGAGTCTGGTTGCATTCCTTTGTCTATCCAAGGAACCTGAGATACAAACAGGCAGACATTTAATTTTTTTTTTGTTTGGGGTTTTCCATGCAAAGTCTGAAATTACACAGGTCTGTAATGGGGATTTTTCTTCTGAGTTACAAGCCAGTGACATACCTTTATATAAATCCTATTCTTTTATCCAAATAGGAGCTAAAGGCTTAGCTGGTAGGATGCAAATTAGTATCAATCTTTTGATCCAAAGGTCCTATTGTTGTATATTTTAAAATAATATTCCATTATGCAATGCTCAATCTGCATCAATCTTTCTCCTCAATTAAATACAATGTAGTAACTCACCTCTAGAATAGCAGAATGTTTTCATCTTGTAATAAGCATCAGTGCATGGTAAACATGGAGATGATGGTGTTTTCCTACACAACAGAGTGAGTCTTTAACATGAGAAACCAGACTTGGAGAGGACACTGCTACACACACGAAAACAGATGTCGGTGTCTCTTCTGATAGATTTAAAAGACTGGGATTTACTGGCTTCAGAGAGTGACTCAAAAAACAGTCAAGACTAATTGAAGTGATACTATGTAATATCTGTTTGTCATATACATATATATAACGGTATGATTTTACAGCTTATTTGCAACCTAGCAGAGTTTATACAATTAAAATAATGATCAGTTAATATAGCATGACAGCAAAGAACAACACAATAGAAGTGTCTCCATGACTTAAAGACGCAAGGATATGGGTTTCCCACAGAGTTGTGACAAAGAGTCTGTGAATTACAGTGGTTTTTTTCCTTCTTTCTTATTTTGCTGTTGAGATGAAACATTGACTAGTTTCTCCTACCCAGTTCCTAGCTGGATAGCTAGCATCTAGTCTGTCATTGTTCAATGACGTTGCCGGAAACACTGACTAGAATTGCCATACCATGGCTTTAAATTAGCAGGAAGTTACTAAGGAGTATGCATATTGATGTGGAGTACAGTCCCATCTCCCAGAAGGTCATCAACTGATGAAGGATCACAAACTCAAACAGAAGAAACTTGGTGTCATTTTACTGACATATAATGCTCCCTGTGCCTAACTGTTCAGGTCAACCACTGATAACTTCCCATAGAGTAAGTTCACCTTCACAAGTTGAGGGTTTGTATTTCTACAGCTCTCATTCTTTGTTCACTGCTTTAAACTGAATATACATGGTTGTAACAATCTAGTTGTTTTCTTTGTGCTTGCTAAGTTCATGGTCTGAAACTTGCAGCAATCAGTTCCTTTACCTAGCTGTTTACCATGTTAAGTCATATTGCAAAATCCATTCACAGCTGAGTGACCTTCAGTTACACTAGGAGAGTAAGCATCATACTTTTCTTCCCTGCATTGTTCACTACTGCATACAGCCTGTAAAAAGACACACAATAAACAGTTCCTATCTTGTCATTTGTCTTAGCCGGATCTCCCATCTGACAGACATTCCAATGAATTACCCATCTCTGCCCTGTTTTCTTGCCTTTATAGCTCAGAGCTCAGATTTGATCGACCTATCAGTTGCTTTGATAAGCTACAATGAAAGAAAAAAAAAGCCACACAGCTATAATTACACATTGCTCTTTCAAAAATGTGACCAGCTTTCAAAAGTTATCCAACACTGTGAGAAACTCACTGACGTAACAGTACTGCTGCCAGAAAACTAGTGGGAGCAAAATCAGCCAACTGAGAATATTCATGAACTTCAAGAGAGAGAACCAGAGACCTGTCTTCAAAGACAGCAGCAGAAATAATACAATTCTGTAGTATGGTTTTCCTGCGGTGAACTAGCTGTTCCAAAAGCCAGTACACTTTCATAGTCTGCCAAAGCTGACTGAAGGAAACATCCAGTCAAAGCCTGTAACTTAGGACCAAGTTTTCCAATCACTTGGGCAGTTTCTGACTTGTACAGGTAGCGGTAAAGAGCACTGGATTCATATTTCACAGAGCTCAGGTTAAATGCAAACATCGATGAGTGTCTCCTGAGAATACTTTGTGGGGTTTGCATGTACTTTGTTTTTCTCCTTAACAATACTGGCAAATACTGCAAGGAGTTCTTTCTTTGCTCCCTGTGGAAATTTTTGACTGGTTTATGTTTACAGAATCAATATCAGAATTAGTGAGGAGAGATAGGGAAAGCATGAAAACTGAGCAAACAGCAAACAGGTAATTACCAACCTTTGTTGGTACCAAACAAAACCTTACCCATTAGCTTTTGTTTACTCCCCCCATGTAGTATGTGCTCTGTCTCTCATTTTTTACAATCCTACAGATGAGTTAACTGAGAGGATCTATCTCGATAAAATAGGGAATCCATTTTAGTAGGTTGACTGAATTAGTTGGCTAGTCCTCCCATTGGAGCAATTTGCTAACAGCAGGAGTGTATCCAGCAAAATGTAGTTCTTCACACAGACCTCCCAAGTTGTCCCATCTCTCCATCAGAGAAACTTTTGTGAGGCCTGGGGAAGGGAGAGTCCTTCTGTAAAAATAAAAATGCCATGTCTAGGTGGAACCCTGGAAAAATTCCATGGAGGGCTATCTCATTATGAACTCTTTCCCTACACACTGTATGCTAATCTGAAATATTAAAGAGCAAGACAGAATATTAGCAGGGAAAGCAGAGAGGCTTCAAGTAAGTGGGATCTGGATTCATTTGCTTTTGCTTTTTCAGATTATCTAGGAGATCTTAGGTGAGAGACACAGCTGCTGTGCCTCACTTTCTCCTCAGGAAATAAAAATTAACTAATTCTAGTGATGTGCCTCCCAGAACCATCTGGAGAGATTATTTACTAGGGTTTAAAAAAATCTTGTAAGGAGGAGCAATGTATTTTTTAAATAAATGAAGTAAGTGTGGCCCACACTCCACATGGCTAGTGCAATGCACAGAACAAGGATTATCCTGTAAGCATAGTCCTTAACATAACTCTGTATGATGGGCAGTGTTCTGCTCGGAAATGCTATCTTGCTGTCTGCATCTTTTCTTCAAAATAGTTACACTATAAAATCTATCTCAAATCAGCTGACTGAGCAGGAATTGAATGTGTTTAGCTGGCAATTGTTTTGAAGGTTTCTAAACCTTGATAGTTCCCCCAGAGAATTGCATTCACTTTAGGTAATGCTTAAAGCTAGCAAGAGGAGAGCTACACAAAGGCAGATTTGATGCTGTTAAAACGGCTATAGTGGGCTGGGCATTTGACTTGGCTTTCAGGAGAATAAAATGGTTTATATGGGCGTGGGTGAGAGAATGATTTAAAAGTGCAAGTTATGCACCTGGACTATTAAGCTATTTGTCTCTGTGTTCCTTAATACCTGGTTTCTGTCTCCAAAAATGCACACAGGAGTATTTCAGGCTAAGGATATATTATAGTCTCTCAGTTATACAAGTGGGACTGAAAAATACCAGGTTCTCACTGTTTCTTTGCCCTAATGCCTGTTTCAATAGAGATATGAGTTCTGGGAGCACTGTATGACTTCATGCTTTTTTTTCCAAAAGTAATGATAAAGAAGTAACATGAAAGACCAGCCCAAACAAAATCTTTAAAGTAGAAGATGAACCAGATAAAAGATATACATTTCCCAATTCATTGCTATTTGTGCACGTGAATTTTTGGCAAAGTAAGTGCTGCCTTGAGTTCCCAGCTGCCCTATTCCGTTTGAAATCTTAAAGGCACAACCCAAAGGATGGGTGATGTTTCCTGAACAAAGGAAATGGGAAAATAGCATCTATGAATCACCATCTCTGAGTGCAAAGACCTTTTAAATTCATTTGGATTTATATTTAAGGAAACAATTTGCATACAAACTTGCCAGGATGTATGTTAGTCAAAATGTATTGTGCTTCCCTAGAATGAGCCAGGGAGGGAGAATATGAACTGCAACATTCCCTGGGCTTCTGCAATATTGCAGCTGCTCTCAGTTAAAGTGAGAGGTGGTTTCTAGGGACTGTATCTATGGTATTTATCTTACAACCATTTTTAAAATTATTTTGCAATGATTTTATGAATTGCAATTGCAGCTTAAATAAAGGGGCGTTACAGTAGTAACCATATTGTCTGTATATTCCTTGTGTTGAGAATCCCAATACATATCATGTTACTGTCAGAGATTTAAGGTACAGCTATCTATGAAGTACCAGGACATGAACAAGACTTAAATCCACTACATCCACAGAAGACACTCTCTGTTGAGGAACAAAAGAAGAGAAAATGTATGTGCTTTCAAAAGCCCAGAGAAGGATATCTAGCAGTCTACTGTCACTAGGTTCTGCACAGTGGAACACAAACACAGAAAAGCCTTGAACTTAAAACTCTAAGTTTTAAGTTAATAAAATGGAGTTCCATCCTGCTGCATAATTTTTTCCATCCCCTTTCCTCTGAAGCCAATGGGGAACTTCCATCCTACTTAGTGACCAGCTCAAGCATTAACATTCAAGGCCTAAAAAAGGACATTCTGTTTAAGAAGGATAAAATCTACTAATCAATTCTAATTAAATCCCAAATAGTTCCTAGAAACAGGTCTATTCATGTTTGTCACGTGAAATCATGGCTCGCAGCATATAGTGAGCTATCAGATGACCTGTGTTACAGCATGTTTCTGCTCTTCCTTGATTCTGGATGGTTGGTTAACATTTACCAGCTTTGTATGAAATGGATGGTCACAGCCAAAATTCATTCCCACTGGCCTTTCTCTCATCAGCACTGGCAAGTTGTTACCCCTCCTGTCTGGTGTGTGGTACAACCAGGTAGCTCTGTTAGCTGCTGAGCACGGTGAAAATACCCACCTCATGCTTATGATGTGCGGTAAAAAAGGAGGCCCCAAACCAAGTATTGAGAGTTCCATTATCCACCCACAGCATCATCCCACACTGCCAGATGTTGTCCTCTCAGGTATTATCCTGCAGCTCAAAGCATTCATAAAGTCTATCCGGGTACAGCATGCTCAGCCCCATGCACAGAAACTGGACCATATGAACAGAAACTAGACAATGTGAGTGCTTGAAGACTCCAGAGGGCATAGGTACTTCTGATGAAGTGACCTTTGCAGGCAGACATGAGGGTCCAGAATGAGCATGGCTGGTGAGTCAGTTTGACAGCCAGCTCATCTTGTTCTTTGGACAGATCACAGATGTGTCCCAAGGATCTAATCAGGCTAATCCTCTGCCAGGAATATAATGTTGATTACAGAATATGAAACATAAAAATCAAGTCTCCAAAGCTCTAATAGGTGCAGTAGCAGAGGAAAAAAATACTTTCTGTTCTGATCTGCTTTTAAGGAATAATCCTGCCAGCAGAACCACAGAAATGTCAGCAAGTCCATTATTTAACCAATACCAGCTTTGTAAAACCATACTAGTTTAATTCACAGAGTTTTAAAGAAAAGGGTTAGTATAGAAATGTTTCCCCAATAGAAGCATAAATTATCCAGAATATTTAGGTAGAAGACAGTGCAATAGACGTGCCCATATAATCAGGCATTCCCACTTTTGAATGGTTGAAAACACTTTCTTTTCACATAGCAGCCACTACAGAGAGAAAGGTAGTGACCACAGGTTACTGGTCAGTGTGAAAGAGAGTACTCTTCCCAGACCCAGAATTCCAAGGTGACTATCGCTAGCCAACTTAATATGAAAAAGATCACTTCTCAAAGCTGCATGTTGCATTATTCTATATTAATACTGAAATAATAACTTCTAATTACAGCAAAGCATATTACAGTTGCTCCTGTGCTGTAACTAAATATTTTGGAAGATGAAATAGTTGAGAATTTCTATATTCCAGAGAAAGGGCCAAGCAGCAGAAAAGGCAGGCAGCAGTCTGTGGTTTCAGATGGCACTGCCCACTTTAAGTACCTAAAACTTTTGCAGCCAGCCTTTATTAACATTAACAGACTACAGTAGTAGATGACTACACTGATGTCACAGAAGAAAAGCATCAGCATCTCTAAAGCAGCTGAAGTAGTGAAAAAAAAAGAAAAAAAAATAGACAAATTAGTGTCAACAGATGTGTTTTACCATTAATGATCATGCAGCCATGATAGTTTTAATTACCCAGACTTCCCCTTACAATAATGGCCCCATAAAATGTTGACTAAATGAAAAATAGCATCAATATACATAAAATAAAAAGCAGATGACTGAGATTTTTTGAACCAGAAGCCATTGCTGGAAAAGGACAAATGCTTTTGAGAGTCGGTCACCTATTTGGCTAGATACAATGCTTTAAAATTAAATCTACAGTTCATGGCAACCAGACAATTTCTTTCAAGGCTCTGCATGTTCTCCTGCCAATTTGTAACGAGTGGTCCCATACTGAAATTGGCCATTGACAGAAAGCAAAATGAGAGACAATTCAGCAGCTTCTAGAGCACCAGTTTAACGAATCAAATAAGTTCTGTCATACAGCCCAGTCTTGCAAGAACCTAGGAATAATCAAACCTTGGTCTCAACAGAATTTGAGGAGGATAAGCACCATGAAGGTTCAGTCCTTAAGATAAAAGGTAAGTCAGAAGCCATTCCTAAAAAACTTTCATGGGTACCTATGAAGATCTTAAAAACATTTAGGAAAATGAAGCAATTGGGAAGATATAGAGGAGCACTGCAAATATTTCTTGTCACAGTAAAGAAGCCACCCATTCACATTTAAAGTATTCACTGATTTTGTTGCTTCTTTTCTCCATTGAGGTTTTAGCAGTCTCAAGTGGATGCCACAACTGGCAGACTTCTAAAACTAGTGGATTTACCAAAATTACAGCCCCAGAATCTTTCCCTTTTCTCCCTAGTTGGTAAAAATTACATCAGACAGATAGCAACATATTTCTATGTTTGCTGGATTTATTGAATCTTAGTCTCTTGTTATATTCTCTTCATACTCTGGTAATTTACATACCTGTAATGTATCCTACTTTGCCACAGTGACAAGAGACTGACTGGACCAGACAAACTTTTTAAAGGCAATAAACCAGATCATATTAATTTAAGATGCTCTCTTCCACTTGAGACTTTCATAAAATTAAAGAAAAAAAATCATGCCTCTGAAGTCTATATACTTAATGTGTTCCACAAAAGCCACCAACAATAAACTTCTTTATAAACAATCTAAATTAGTGGCTTCACTTTAACTAGTTAACATATCCTCGTGGTAGGGTAGAACCTTAAACAACAAGCACATTTGCAAGATTTTTGTGATGGATTATACCAAAGTGTCTACACATGTACAGATGCGCTGTGGCACTGAACAACCCTCAGTTCACAGTCAAGGATTAGACAAGAAAATTTACTTTGTATAGTCCTCTCTTCCTATAGAATGTATTATGTTAGTCTTCTCTTTTCAGGTTTCTTTATGTTTACTTGAAAATTGCTAAGCTATATTTACATGGAAAATGAGTTATTATGATTACAAATGCACTCTATTATTAGACTAGTAGCTGCTAACTACCATTTGCATTACTCTATGACCATGCTTTCAAAACCTGCTCTAATGAAGAGCCCTAACCACCCTTTAAAACTGAGGGGAGCAATAAATTATGAGCCAGTAAGATCTTAGGTAATCTGTTCAGGATTCTATCTCACTTTTTGGGGTCTCAGAAGGAAATGACAGGGTGACAATCCTACTAAGTGAACTCAGGTTCTGAGATCCCAGGTTATTCAATGCTCAGCAAAACGTCTTTTAGTTGTTTACTATAGGAAAAACTGATATTGACAAGTTTGTGATTTTTTTGAAAATAACCATGATAGAGTTTTGTCAGGAATTATACTCTTTTCAGTGCCTACACATAAAATCATAGAAATGGCTATAATCAACAGTTTTCCCCAATACCATTTCTTTACCCTTTCTGTATCTTCCACCTTCCAACTCTGGCCTTCCAGTTTCTCATGGCCATTTCAGCAAAGCCATTAGAAAACTGGGAGACACATGAGTATGCTGACTCTTATTTTCTGCTCATTTCTTCTGAAAGCATGCACTTCATTTGATTAGCAGTGACCAAGAACAGGCAACCCTCTAAAGCTGCTAAAAGGAAAGTTGCTGTTATGAGAAGAGAAAATAAACCTACATGAGCCTTCAGCTGTACACAGGCTGTGGAGCAATGTTAAACTGCACCATTTGTGGCTTTGTTTGATTATCATTTCACAAGGGCCTGAGAAGGGGACTGGAATTACTAGCGAAAAGGCATAGCATGAAAAATGGGAATAACAGGTGCATGTTTTAATAGCATTAACTGGCAACACCTGTAACTGATAGACCAGAGTATGGGACTTCTAAAAAATGGACACTGTCCATTTTTTTAATTATATGCTAGAAAATTTCATTTCTAAAATCTGTAATAAATTACTACAGAATGGAAGGCATGCTGGCACCTTTCCAGTCACTGAGTTCTTACCCTCATTTCAGACTTTGCCCAAAGGACCTGCATTAGATAAGCAAAAGATTAGGGTGGATGCATCTGGACAGAATCTGAATGAGGATGGAATACACACTGCTTGTGTATCTGAAGCAACATCACTGTGGGAGGAATTGTGGTTCCCACAGATTAGCGAGTATCAAGGCTGATAAATGCATTGAGAAAATGGGGGACAGTGATCTTCTGAGGATGATGCAATGAAGACAAAGTTAGTGCAGGGTTAGGAAATTGGTATTAAATGAGAAATATATGTGGACCAATCACAAACATAATTTCCCTTGAGACTAAGTGAGTGTGAGGATAAATATCTGGAAGCAGTCTCTGCACTAGGGTTCAGAAGAATGAGGAACAAGGAAGCAAAGCAAAGCTGTATGAAAATGGAATAGAGCAGTCCTGGAGGATACTTCCAAGCAATTCCATTAAAACAGGATTTTCTCCCATCCCACAGAGGTTTAACTGCCTGTCAGAAGTATATGATTTTACACCAGACTTCCAAGTAATTACAAATTGATCTCAGCACATTTCAAGAACATTTGTTAGGCCATTTTAAAAGTTGGAAGACAGTTGTAGTTTGGGAGCTGTTTTGTAGCTGAAAACTAGCTGGTTTGTGTTTTATAAAACTAGTCCATAATGGTGATTAGCGTCCTTGAAAACCATTTATGTAATAAGAATTGAGAAGTTTAGTGTTTTCAAATTGTCTACTAAATACATGTAATACTTTTATATCTAAAAAACGTTGTGGTTGAATTTGGTGCACGTAAAGACAAAGGACAAAGCACACTGGCGTGAGTCAAGAACTGCATGCAGATACTGCTCAAGCTTTCACATACAGCTATCACTGCATTCAAGCTCTTATCTGCAGTACTTCAATGTGAGACGTGGGCAAAGACCTTGCAAATGGTGACACCTCTGTGTGGTTCTGATCACGACTCTTTCTCCTCCCATGAGTATTCCCACTGCCGTCATTCAGTCCAGTTGGACTGCTCAAAGTCATAAGAGTCAAAAGAATAAAGTTATTTCTTCCTCTAGGACACAATCCAAAAATTTCATTACTTTTAGACTTACAGATCATGTGATCATGTCTGGAGTTGATAAAAAAAATGTTGCAATGGAGTATTTTGATATTGTCAATAACTTTCAGGGAAAATTCTACTCAGTAAAAGCTTTAATATCTCATCCTTGCTCTGGTTGTAAATACACATCAAAGTATTGGAGTTTCCTGATGAATGAATATTTCCTTCTCCAATCTATATGACTCATTTCGATTTTAGAATGCAAAGTATTTTATTCCATGTTGTGAATTTGAATTTGTAAGATAAAGACTATTCATTCAACACTATTCCATCTCCCTCTGAGACATGCAATAAACCTGAGTGGTGTACCGGTTGTAAGTTCTACTCTTCTTTATAGCCCTTGTCTGCATACCTACAGCTGAACTAGACATCCAAAGAAGAATCCAGCTCAGAGACACCATCAGCCTGAATTCAGTGAACTCTAGTTCAGATCACTTCATGTGTTCCCTTCTAAATCAATTTTTCTCAAAAAAGTTAGGCCTCACCTTACACCACTTTTCTGAACCTGTAGTTAAAGGTAGTTAAAATTATACCTAAGTTCTTTCTGGATTGTGCTACTGACAGCACATGAGACTTTGTTCTAATTGTACAAACTCAGTTTCTGCCCTTATAAAATCAGAATCATATCTATTTGTCAAATATATTGTAGACTAAATTGTCTGTAGGGGGATGAGATTTCCAGTAAGACCGCATCTTACCGCAGATTTAACATACTGTGCCCGGATAGCTTGGCACAGATGTCATAAAACATTATTAATTTTCTTTAGATTTCCCCAAAGCATGACAAAATTACTTCAGTATTTGAAAGTGCCATCACGTGATCATTTAGGCTATCTGTAAAAAAAGGAAGCTATTCAAGTCTTTTTTAGTGCTCTTATTGGTCAGTGGCAGCAATATGTTCACAAAGCCTGTCTCGACACTGTAACATGCTACCTGGTGTTTCCAGCACTGCACAAACTGCCCTGTGAAAGAAGGCAATTTTAGTAGGCGTGATTTTGCTAAACTTTCAGCATGTGCATGTTCTAAGTAGCTTGTCAGGTCCATAAAATCTCACTGAACTAAAACTGAGCACAGGACTGACCTGCAAGAAGCCGGTACACTGGCTGTCTGGCGCTGTCTGTAGCTTGATAGCTAGTAAATCAGTCCACTAGGCAAGGAAGCATCTTTCTTATTTCTCAAAATTGACATTGTGAAGCAAAATGCAATGCAATGCCTGAGGTCACAAGACCACTCCTATAATTGAAACCAAGGAAAAAATTGTCCTGTGGATGGGCTCTACCTCTAATTTCTTCAAAGGACATCTGGTCTGTCTGTCAAAGGACACCCTTTCGGAGTCTGGCCATAAAATTGCCATTCTGCACTTGTTAACAAACAACAGTGCTGGAAGCTCGAGAACTCAGACTCAAAGAGCAAGATCTCCTGTATTTGACAAGAAAAAAGAAATCTTTTATTGCTCAATCGATTTGAGTCATTTGTTCTGCGCAAAGAAGTATAGGAGAGGATCCCTTCAGTCAGACAAGTCTTTCTCTCCTTGCTCAGAAGGAGATGCCTGCCATGGTAATTTCACTGCACAGATATTCCTTCACATGTGCTATTACTCTATCTGTTCCTAGGACTTCCAGCAAATACTTTTTAATTAAAGCAGTAGTAGGACAGTCTTTCCTACTAACAGCTCTTACATCCAAGAGAAATTTCCTACCCTGTAAATCTTCACAATGCTTAGACAAGGTAAGAAAACAAAGGGAATTCAAAATTCACATCTCCACCCATAAATCCATCTCTTAAAAAAAATAGTCCCATGAAAACATGGAGGAAAAATTCACTAACTTTATTTCTCAACTTTCTGAGTGACCTTTCCATGTGAGGAGGCTGTATGACTTCCTGATTCACCAGGGAGTGAAACATCCACAGAACACGCACCAGAGCCCCAGCTTTGGTACCAGTGCCCAAAATACAGGTGGAAGATACATATAACAGCACAAGTAACAGATAGAATCCTGCTGGCTACGGCTGAAGCAGCTCAGAATACACGTTAGTCCTTCCAAAGCCAATTCAAACCTTTTGGCTTTTTTGGCTCAAATTCTAGTTGCTTTGGACAAGAGCACTTACTAAAGCTTTCTGTTCAAATTGCCAAATTTAGACCAAACCACAATCCTTTTGAAAACTTACAATCATAAAAGTTGAAGATGTGGGTATGAAGAACAATGCTTTCAAGAGGAAGGTAAGATCATGTTGGTTGGTAATTAAAATTCAGAGGTTACTTCAGGCCTTCAGTCTCTTCAAAAACTGAACTCTCCCATACATTTTGAAGATATCCCGTTCAGGTCTAACACTGTTTTGCTTTTTTTCAACTGACATTCCACTGTGTTCCAGCATTGACTTCTGACTATATTTGTTGTGATCAACATTACGGTTGTTGATAATATGAGGGCACTAAGTGGTCCCAAAGAAGGATTTGGATCCCCCCAAATACAAAGCCATGTCTCCCTCTTTTTGCTTATACACAGCAATACAGAACCATATTTGAGACCTGCCTGGCCCAAGAAGTTGTGTCAACTGGTTATGTCACTTAGCTGCTACAAATCCTTTCTAGGTAGCTGTGGGATAATCTGCCGTCATGAAATTGCATTCTAACCCCTAAAAATCTGTCTTAAACTATAAGTCGTAATGAAGTATGAAGTACCAGGTTTTATTCTCTACTCAAATTATTAATCTTTTAAGCCATTAACTGTAACAGGGGATGTTTTTTGTTGTTGTGTTTATCTCACTTGGAATATTTTGCTGTATTCTTCACTGCAAGATTTTGGAGAAGTCTCAAGTGTCTCAGTCAATATCTTCTTGGACGAGAAAATATTTTCTTGGGCTGATTTTCAGCTTGCCATCTTTCACTGGAAATACCCCTTGCAAAAGATGGATCCCAGACTAATATGATATTATATTTACAATTTTGGGGTTTTTTTTATTATAACCCTTCTTATTTGTCTTCTGATGGATATGTTCCAATCATTCCAGTCTCACTTCAGTCTTCCCATTGTCACATCTCCATAATAGACATTTTCTTTTGGAAATTGCATTATTACAACAACATACAATACTCCCATCAAAGAAGAAAAAGGTGCTGATTTTTCGAACGGTATAAAACACTTTTGGCATTGTTCTCCAGACCATTCTTTACTCAACCTAAAAAGCCCCCTCCTTGAAGACTTTACAGACTAATTCAGAGCAAGTCCTTTCCCTGTCAAACACACATGGAAGGTAGGAAGGAAAAATGTGATGTTCAAGCGAACTCATTAAGATGACAAATTCTAATGCAATGTTATTTCTGTAATTTTCTTTAACAGAATTGCTTTATTTATTCTGGAAATTCTTAGGGAATGATTCTCTATCACCTTTGTACCATAACAGGGCAGCTGGGCATTCCCTGATGTAGGAAATCCCTGCACAAAATAAGGCAGTGTAGGAGGCCTTCATAGGTGGCCAAGGCGGAAAGGAGCAAGTGGCATAGGATAGGCCCTTGGGAACTGTTCTAACTAGTGTAATTTAGAGCATTCCTGCTCTCAGTTATGCCAGGGGCCACTTTGGCATCAATTCAACCTAGAATCCAGGGAGATGAAAAATGGCTTAAAGCCACTTTCCCCCTCCCTATACCCTGGGCCTGCACCATGTGTGGTTTGGCTGGCTCTGAGGATCTGGCCCCTACAATTTTAAACAGAGCATTTTAAGTTGAAGTTGAAAAGTGAAAGAAAACGGAATATGAAGAGTAAAAAGAGTAGAAAAGTGCTAAAGGGAGAGATTAAAAAAAAAAAAAGGAGGGAAACAGAATGGGTGGTATTGCTAAGTGTTAAGTAGAGCCTATGTTTAGCAAACCGAAAGAGAACTGGGGAAGTCTGGATTCACTTCCCAGCTACACCAGAGACTTTTAAATGACAACACTAGTCTATTAAGGTCACTTTCAAGGGGACCACTGAGCTTCTTTGACCAGCTATACTGAACACATTTAGCTTATTCCCTGAGAACTAAACAGCTTTGCCTGCAACCACTGTCACAAAACCTGAGGTAAGAAGCGCCTTATAGCCCTAACTACCTACAACAGGGACATGTCTGAAAAAAAAGACACTCCTGTCTTGAGAAGATCCACAAGACATAGGCATGGAATAGCTTTGGTGCAAGGCTGCATGCATGGAACTCAGGAATGATGCTCTGTACTGTAGCTTCTCCTCTATCATGGGATATAAGAGATTGTGCTGTATCACATCATGGTAACGGAGACCTCAGATCCCATGGTAAATCTGCATTCAGTGTAGACAGGAGAGGGAGGTAGGAAGGGATTTTAGAGCTGGGGGACCCTGTGATTTCATTTCAAAATGTGCACGTTCGTCAAGCTTTACTCAGAGTCTCTCTTCACCTTGGTTTCTCCTCTGCAAAATGGAAATACTAATTCCTCGGTAACAGCAGCATGGTAAGGATGTATTGGGACAGAATATACACAAACTCAACAGCAGTACGAAAAAGGAGGAAAAAACCCCTACACTGATGGGGTTAAATCAGCCTCAGATTCAAGTGTATGTTGACAAATAGATGACAAACAGACAAAGGACAGGTGTAACTAGAATTATGATTCAGCATGTGTCCAAACATGCCGATAAAACTTTAAAATTATTAGCTGGAAAACGTGGATGATCTTATTGGAATCTTGCAGTATCCATTATATTGTTGTTGTCGTGCCACACTATGCAAAGTGCCAGAGCAGGAATGCTGGGCATATGGGCAGAGGTACAAGGGGTGCAAATAATAATTCTGAGCACCTTCAGCATACCTTGTCCTTCAGCCATTGTCATAGGAGTCTCCCAGGAGTAAATCCTACTCTTCCAGAAAGATTGACTGGTAAGCAGTCTAAGAAAGAAGGAATGGAAGGAGGGAGAAAGAAACCTAGGAGCAGAGCATAATTCCCATTTACAGCCCTTCAAACCATGCTGACCATGTCTAGCAGGTTTAGTAGTATCACAGTACTGGAGGGTGTTGTGACCTGTTTCTGCAGCATATTTGTAGAAAGTCTATATGATATACCCACCACTACTGCTTTCAAGGTGGGAGATGATGTTCAATAGCCCTGAACATGTTCCTTCCTCACAAGCTGAAGTCCTTGTTAGAAGTGCCTAGGGAGATAATCCCAAAATTTCCTGACTCAGAAATCCTCAAACTGCAAGTTTGTGGGGGTTGTCAAACCCCAATCTCTTGTGCTTTTCCCCAAACACTTCCCAGACCAGTGGAACACTACTCCAGACTTCCTCAGTGCCCAAAACCCCTTCAAGCACTAAGCATTATTCTCCTTTTCATCTGAACCTAGGGCATCCTTTCTCCTAAGTATGAACCTCCAAACTCCTTTCTGAGGTTTGGAATAGCATCAAGCTGTTCCACTTAGTGCCTCCATGTTGCTGCTATTGCTTTGCTTGCCTCTCCCCTCTGTTACCACTCTCGTTAGATACTACACAGGGCCAAGCCCACCCCTTGCCTAGTCCTCCCTGTAGCAAAACAAAGCAGAAAGAAGAAAAAGAGAGGGAGAGAGAAAACAAAACAAAAAGCCTCAGTTCCCACTCTGGCAGAGATTTTAAAACACAGAGTGCAATTATGAAAAGGTTATCCAGATGGGACCCAGAGGGCGGGTGAGGGGAAGGAGAGCTGTCATCCAAAGGGAAAAAAATCAGATGTATGGTAGCCCTATTCCTATAATATGATTCCTATTCCATGTGCAAATGTACAATGCAACGATAGTTCCCTTAGCCAGCATGGGCTGGGTTAATTGGATGTAAGGAATTTTTTTTTTAAATAACCCATTCATTTGATAAAAATCCAGCCTCAGTGATCACACCAAGCACAACTATTTCACTAAAAAAAGATGTTTCTAGTTGAATGAGATTCCTTGCTACTTTTAACTCTCTACCCTACAACACTGAAAAACCCACCCTGTTAGGAATATGGTTACAATGTAAAATATTAGGCAAGTGCTTTCACTGTTTTAAAATTTTCTTTGTATTTAAACAGAGCTGGATTTTTTTTCTGAAACAGCTCCTGAAAAATTCGTTATTGGAAAGAAACCCGACAGAAAATTATGATGTAAAGGGCGAATAACTGAAAGGCTGCAAGCAACTGAGTGGAAATGACCTTTATAATGTCCCAGCACAAGCACAGGGTGTTGTCGTAAGCTTTACCTGTACTATGTGGCCACATATAATATGCAGCTCTTTTACTATTGCAATACTTGAAGCTGACTATGAGTGGAAAGATATTTGAAGGTTTATCATGACTGTGGAGGATGCTGAAATAGTATTACTTATTTAAAACCCCCCAAACTATTACTTACTCAAAACCCCAGAGAATGACTAAACCCCTGTCCTTACCATAAATGAGCTGAAACCTAAAACACCAAAGATGCCAAATTGAGTTGCAGTTTAAACTTCTCTGTCTGAGGCTAATCAAGTTTCTGTCTGTGCCAAACCGGCACACTGTCACAAGTTACAGCAGTCCCACGATTACCTGAAATTCCTGCTGCTGGCACATACCAGCATTTGAAATAGCTTGCTTCAGCTACTACCATGTGCTACAAGGATTTTTTTTTTATTTTATTTTTTTTTTAATGGCAAGGGAATCCCAGAATAGGCTCAGAGAGAGTCCTTGTTAGCAGTGTCTTTATGTCTTTTTCTGCTGCTACATGGGCACAAATTGGAGCTAGAGGAAGAACCTGAACTCTACTAAAAAGTTACCCATCAAATTCTGTGATTTCCAATTTTGCACAGTTAACTAGGAGAGAAAAATAATACAATACAATCAAAGTGTATTTAAATGCTTAATCAGGGCATATCAGAAAGCTGTATAAAGTAACAAAATCATTGACCTCAAAAGGTTAAATTCAACTTTCTCACAGTACTAAAAAGTTAAAGATATTGTGACAGGCAGGTGTGTGGGGGTGGATCTAGATTTGATTTTTCTCCATTTTTCTGATACCTTATTTCAAATATATTTTTCTAGGAAATTTCATAAACTACTCTAGGCAAGTTACACAATTTTTCTACTCTAGTCTATCAAAATGGTGTTCTAATGTAACGCACTTCATTGCAAGGGCACATTTCCGTGACTTCGGATATCCCTTCCTTGATGTCCTTTACACGTGTTGGCAGATCTGACCGGAGTCGCGGCCGCAGCTGGCTCTGAATGGCAGATGTCCGCAGTGCGGTTATGTTTTGTCTTGGCACCAGCCGTGCTCCCCCCTCCCTCCATTGCTAAAACTGCGTGCGGTAGTAGATTGCGTTGTACTACAACCCTCAGCTGGTGCAAAGCAGCTACTTTTGTTCTATAGTAAGTTACGCAGCAAACTGTACAGTCCTAAAATTGACCTAGAGAGGGACAAAAAAAAAGGCGAGACACTATTCCATATCTAACTGGAACACAGCTATTCAGCTACTTAGATAGGACAGGATAGGCAGAAAAAGTGCAGTCAGGATCCTGGATGTTTGACTTGGGTGTACTAACGCTCACAATTCTTTTTCCTCCTTTGCTCCTTCTCACTCCTTCCACAAAGTCTGCATTTTATTTATTGATTGGACGTACTTTACAGATCGGAGGGCTCTTCCCCTCACCCCCACCCCATCCAACCCCCCGGCTCCTGCAGGAGGAGGAGTAAGAGGGGGAGGAGGCAAAGTGGGTGCATTACGAGCTGATTGTGCTCTTGCCCCGACCTCCAACAGCCTGATCTGCCTTTGAAGTTTTCCACCCCTCGACTTGAAGTGAGATCGATTACAGAAGAACAACAGGGACAAAGAATCTGCTGCTTTACGTGCAGCCACTTTCCCACGATCGGGGCAGGCAGCTCGACAGCAGCAAGAGATCACCGCTGTCCCTTATGCTCCTCCTTGCCACCATTCAGAAAACATGTAGCCCCCGCCCCGCTTCGCTTAGGAAACCTGG
>VZTI01001206.1:598-19059 GCA_013397865.1 Struthidea cinerea | reverse complement strand
CTGTCTCCCGCCAAAAAAAAAAAAGCTGGAAACCAAGCTGGCTGGAAAAAAAACCCAAGGGTATCGCAGAAGCCGAGGAGGGTATCTCGGTGTCCTTGTAACAACTACTTTGAAAAGTTTGTGTGGTTTTTTTTTTTCCTCTGTCCCTCTCAGGCTCAGTTTAAAGGAACAGAAAAGAGGGGTGGGCATAGAGTAACGATAGGGGATACACATCATAAAGTCACCCCAAGACAGTGGCTCTAAAAAAAAGAATAGAGGAAGAGATTTTGTTCATAGCTTTTCTACATTAGCAGATTTTCTCTCACAAATAAACCAAAAACATCCAGAAGGCAGATTTAAGAACTCATGTCTATGGCACAGTAGATTGTTAATACAGATTCATATCCAAAATCTGTAAAGGATTGCTAAGGATTTCATATCCAAAATCTGTAAAGCTGTTGCTACAGCTTTCATCCCCAATGTCTCTCTGGTAATTGTGGGAAATGGGCATCACTTGGGAATCTGTATCCTTCTAGTCCATAAATTTGATAGGACAGTTTGTTCAGTGTCCTGGAAACTAGTTACACTGCTATTCAGCATCAGGTATCTCTTGCTACTGGACTTGAGAAAGCAGTATGAGAAAAAAACACCAAAAAAACCCCCAAAAACCCAAGAAAAAACCCAAAACAACAACAACAACAAACCCAGCAAGAAATAACAGATTTTTTAAAATCTAGATTACGAAATATTTTTGCTGATCATAGAATCACAGAATATCCTGAATTGGAAGGAGCCCACAAGGATCATCAAAGTCCAACTCCAGACCCTGCAGAGAGCAGCCCCAAGATTCACACTGTGCATTCAGAGTGACTGAGATGTACTGCTTAAAATTATTTTTGAAGGAGGTAACTCAGTAGTGGAGTTATATTCAAAGCAAAGTGACAATAATTTCTGTGGAGAAAAGAAGATATGACTGAAACTAAAGCAGAATTGGCTGAGACAAGGCAATTATGGTGTGGCAAATAAAACAGATTACCCATAAATATGAGGAAAATAATGATAAAAATAGATTGCAATGGTTCCCTAGAGTATAGTGCCTCAAGCAATTCCTACACAATATGTGGATTGAAAACAAAGAAAGTTGTAATTATGTCCTGGGCATAATAAGTTTCTGCTGAATACTCTAGGAAATATTCAGATCCTGGAGATATTCAGATCTCTGCCCTCAACTTCAGCGTCAGGAGAGGAAAGCAAAAATTCAGAGGGAACAAAAGTTCTCAGCTGGTTCTTATTAATGTAGTGGGGACAAAAGGAGCTAGAAAACTATGGTTGTAATTTCATCTTGGATATACAGTTTGGGGAAAGTTATTGAATGAAGAGTACTCCATTTGTTAAATTCCTAAGCCTAGAGGCAATTTGAGATAGCTTTTCTTTCTGATAGGCTGTTCACAGCATCTCAAATATAACCTTAACCTGGTTGCTTTCCAAGAGGTCCTTTCCAAACACGTCTTGCCCATCCTCGCAGTCCAGTCTTTACATTTGCCTCCTGTTGGTTTGTTTAAAGCACTGTAGTAATTCCAGCAACTGATGAAGTGAATCTTTAGCAGTTGATTATGAGAGCAATTACTAAGAGGTGTAAGCAACCTTTATAGCCACAGAGACTGAAATCTAAAGGATGCAATTCAGCATCTTATGCAAAAAAATAAAAACATGCATAAAATTTAAAGCACCTTTCTCGAGCCCATAGATCAAGAGATTTCTAAGAAACAGTGCTTATGAAATTGCTTCAGTGTGATGCATTGCCTCTGAATATTACAAAAAGCATGACATAAGTAGTAGTTTTCATGTAATTTAATCAAAACAGGGCAAAACAACTTATAAACTTTTGCAACACAAAATACAGATACTACAGCATAGAGATAGAGACATAAATATACAGATAGTTCTGATTAAGGGAAAAGAAAGTATGTACTTAGAGAGTGGTTGCATACCAATAGTATAGTTAATGTGCAATAATACCTTTTCCTTCCAGTGCCACAATGGCTTTACCCTGTTAATGGAGTGGAATCTTAGAGTTGTGGATTCACAGTGTAGTTTGGGATTGGAAGAGACCTTAAAGGACATCTCGCTCCTACACCATCTAAAATTTTGTGAAATCCAATACTTTCTTGGTCTTTTGATGCAGAATATATCGCCTAAAAACACCATCTCTGTGAGAATAGCAGATATATACACATTTGCCCATGAGAAGAAAAATGCTTCTGAAGGAGAGCCACATAATTAGCATGGCTTTTATTCACAAAGAAAGCAGTAGGTAGCTCACAAACCTAGATTTTCTTTCCATGCTCTGTACCTGATTGAGCACATTCTAGCTCTAACTGGTGTTACCAACCTAGAAAGCAACATGTCAAGGCTTATGTGCTCAGTGCAATTGTCTAGTGAAGAGTAGGGGAGGAATGAGGCCCAGCAGGCTTTATTTTTGAGAATGAAAGTTAGACCTTAAGTGAACTGGTAGAGAAATTTAATAAAAATATCTTTCACATTTCACTTCTGAGGAAAGAATGCGAGAAACATTTAACCTGAAATAGTTTCTCAGTTCTTTTCTATTAGTAACTATTGGCTCAAAATGCAATCAGCAGCTGGTAAGAAGCTGTCTGCATTTTGTCAGTAGCATTGTGTGTTATTCTGAAAAACAGCTAGTTGCTGTTTACTAGTTGCTGAAAGCTGAATGGCACATCCCTGTGTCCTTTTACAAAGGGCTACTTTTTAAAGGCCATATTTAATTTCTAGCTTGTCATGACTCATTTAACCCAGGAAACATGAGCAGAAAAACATGTTCTGGACTTTAAAACTTAATTTCCAAAAAACCTCAGCTGCTGACTTCACATAATGGAATCAGTCCTGGCAGGAAATAGGGCTGAGTTTTATACTGGGCTAATTATTTGTCACTTTTGCACAGGGGTATTGAAATGAAAATTGCTATCATACTTTGCCTGCATGTGTGCAAGCAGTACTTTCTCAAAATTGTGATAATATGAACTACCATGGAAGTACCACTCCTTAAACTGTTCAATAAGTTCAAACTTGTGCAAACTTTCCTATTCAAGATACCCCCAAACTCTGCGGTTCAGTTTAAACAATGGCGGCTTTTGACTCCTCACTGGAAATGGGTCATTGTTAAATAAACACACCATTTTAATATAAATTCTATATAAGTTTGATTATTTTTGGAATGTAAGCTCTTCATTTGAAAGCTTCTTTGGATAGGTGGTGTGTTTTCAACATCCAGATCATGAACAAAGCCTTGCGGAATTAACAAAATATAGCTATTGAAAGCAAGAATTAAAATTATAACAGATGACAGCAACTTTAAGTAGATATGATAAAGAAAGGAAGAGCCAGTGCAGAAGGAAGTACAGCAAACTATACTGACTTCCTCTACAAATACAGAGGAGGAGAAGGATCTGTAAACTCTTGATAAATGCTAAAGTATCATACAGAGTAATTAACAATGGTAAAACTAGAATGCATAGAAAAAATAGAATAATTCTATTTAATTTATACTTAATACAATGTAAGGGATTTGTGAGAAAAACTTACAATACTGTATGACATTCTGGTCACCTTATTAGAGAGGAACACACAGTTCAATGTAACTAAAATGCAAGTAACATAGCACTACTCAAAGTAAATGCATAAGACTTTCCAAATTTCAAAAAAGAAAATGAGATTTTGAACCAGGAGACAAACATTTTCAAGTGAACAGAAATAGCACCCCTGGTGTAGAGGTGTTAAACTGAAAAAAAAACTACACTGAACAAGAAAGTAAACGACGGACCAATTACCCTTGAAACTTGGGCTGACTTTTTATGAACAGAAATTGAACAGATACTCTAGAATAGAGAAGGCTGAGTTAGGAACTGTTCTTTGCTTTAGATTTGGATGTCAGTAATTTAACAACACTTGACAATTATTATGAGGCTATAGCTAAATTTTAAGGAAGAGCGATAGCATGACAGATGTCATAATACTTTGTACTTGTGCAGTCTTTTGGGTTAAGTCCATCATGGAACATCTTTAATAAAAATTATGACCCTGCATTTCTTTTTGTGGCAAGTTCATTTCCTTCAACATTGCAATCTGTCAGAGACTGAAATATTATGGTTCATGGCCTAAACATTGTTATGAAGGACTTTCGCCCATTATGGCAAAACTGTATAAAGAAGCTGTGACCACGGAAACCCACACCTCCCTGAAGATGCCTCCTGAGGGGAACTTTGGACTTTGAGTTAAGTCACCTAAGGGAACTTGAAATAAGATAAAGCTGACACTATGGTTCAGTTATCTCAGGTCTAGGGAGAAGAATGTGTCCACAAGAAATCCAAACCCAGCAGCTGTCCTGAAAATCAGCTCTGGCTGAGTTCACCCTGGGGAAGGCCATAGCCCACAGGCTCATCTGCTGAGGCCACGTTTGCACACACTCCTCCACTACCACGGTGGGAGAAGAGGTTTGGGTGTGTGGCATAACCTCTGGTCAGAGGAGTGAACAACCCTCCTCCCTTTCACAAACTGGATCAGCTCTAAAACCCCCCACAACAAGAAGACCGCATCCATAGGACATTCACATGAGAGGCAGCTGGGAGGTATCAAAATCCATCAAAGACCCCTGAATCCCCACACTCATTCCAGAGGACCTGCACCAGAGGACTGCAAGTGAGGCAAAGTGATGCAACAGATCCAGAGTCTATTGCAAGAGACAGTGTAAGACTTGCCCCGCCACCTCCCTGTGGGAGGTACCTGGGCATTCCCACCTGGCCTGAGCACATATTAATCCATTGGACTCTGTGTTTTTCGGGGGACCCTCACCACCAAGAAGACCAGCTTCTTAGAGGATCATCAGGATGCTGGTAGGATCCATGGAGTGGTGATATTTTCTACTTAATTTACCTCTGTCACTCTCTTTCTCTCCCCCCGACCTCTTTTCTATTTCTTTCTCTTTCTTGCTCTCTCTCTCTCTCTCTCTCTGTCTCTCTGTCTCTCTCTCTGTTTCCGTCTCTGTCTCCATCTCACTCTCATTTACTGTTAAATAAAATCCATACTATTGACTTTGGCATATGGTCTTGCACCTTAATTTGGACAGAGACATCATTTATCAACTGGATCATAACACTGTCACATGGTTCTGTACTCTTCAAAGCATATATTCCACACACATGATTCATATATCTTATTATTAGATTCTACCTGCATCCTGATTTCTCTATATGCTTCCTTCCATACTAGAATATCTGATTTCTGAATCTTTAACTTGTCCATCATTATTAGATTTTCCTTCCGGCCTTGTTCTGACTGTAATCAAATTAAAGCTTTCATTTTTCTATAGATAAATGCAGTCTTTGATAGTAAATATTCATCAAGCATTTATGCATAGATTCCTGAAGTTAAGACAGCAAGCTTATTAAATCAATTTATGTTTTAAAATGATTGTTTAGAACACATGAAATAAAATTAATCTGAAAATGTTCTTTTGCATGAAGAAAAAATTGGGTTTTTAAATTTTTATAGAAGGGACTTAGAGATAAAATAAGGTTTTGCTTCTATGAAAGTAAAAGTGTTCCTTCTGCCTATTAAAATAGTGAAGTACTATCCAGTGTGTATACTTTTACAAATTCATGAGTTTTCAGAAAACAACAGGACTTCAGTAAGCAGTGTAAGAACATACATGGCACTGTTTCCCGCATGATCCTCAGAGAGAAGCTGCTGATGTATGGGCTGGATGAGCAGACAATGAGGTGGATTGAAAGCTGACTGAAGAGCTGGTCACTGAAGGTGGTGATTAGCAGCTTGAAGTCTGGTTGGGGTCAGTGACTAGTGATGTGCTCACTAGGCCAGTACTGAGTCCAGTCCTTTTCAATACCTTCAATAATAAGCTGGACGATGGGGCAGAGCATTCCTTCCGCAAGATTTCTTATGACACCAGACTGGTAAGGGTGGCTAATACACTAAAAGGTTGTTCTGCCATCCAGGGAAACTTTGACAGTCTGGAGAGGCAGGAAGCCTATGAACTTCAACAAGGGAAGAGCAAAGTCTTGGGAAAAACAACCCCAGACACAAATGTATCTAGGCACTTAGTCAGCTGGAAAGCAGCTTTACAGAAAAGGGCCTGGGAATCATGGTGGACACCAGGCTGGATATGAGCCTTCGACATGCCCTTGCTGCAAAGAAGGTGAATGTTGTACTGGGGTCTCATTTAGTGAGACACAATTTGATTAAAGGTAGTCCAAGCATGGACTAAGGAAAGCAAAAGGCTAAAAGTAAAAGGCTTTGTAATAAATCTTACTGAACCTTCTGACGGGCAGGGTGAAAACTGAGGACATAATTTATCAACACTTCAAGAAAGCTTTCAATGCATTCTAACACAAAAAAGACTGATCTTCAAGGGAAGCAGATCTGATGTGAAGAAGCAAACTATTAGAATACAAAACTGATTGAGGATTGAAAGCAAATAGTCCTGAATAGTAAAAACATACGAGAATTTATTGGTGATAGTTACAAGTCAACTGACACAAAATTGAGGGCTTAATTTTGTTTCTGATCCAGAAATTAAAAGTAATTGAGCAACAAAATAGAAAATGAACATGACCTAATATCAAAAAGTAAACTCCATAAGCTCTAATGAATAGAACAGACCAAAATCTGTTGCAACAGATTACACCTAATGCAGTTTTATGTGAGCAGCGATCAAAGTGCACCACGTCAATATATGTGCACATGTATGTACACGCTTGTGTAGACACACATAAAATTCTGTATTGCATGTGTTACTTTCCTCACTGCATCCTTTTTCCACCATTAATTTATTTGAAGGGACAGTTTTCAGAACTCAATTCTTAGTCTGGCTATGTTTATTCACAGAAAAAACAAGGGATATATTTTATTCCTTCCCTCCATGGCACTGTGCATTCCACAGATCTTTTAGCATTACCCTGAAAGTTCTGTATATGGCAAAAATCCACCTTGCCCCTGTGTTACCAGTTTCCTCAGTGCTTATATAAACTCTGGGTAAGATTCTACATTTTGCCAGCAGGGAAGGAAAGTCTCAGGCCTTCTGAACGCCTCATACTTCTTTTGGAAACCTGTTGCAAATTAATTCTATGGCAGATGTCATAGGAATGTTACAGCAGTCAAGGGGTATAATTACTCAGGTGCTAGCAAATATTTACTCCTGTTCAAAATGCTGTTACCTGAGCTGTTATTACCATAAACAACTAAAATCTGCCCTTATCTAAAGTATCATATTAAAAATTGGCCCATTTTTCCTCACAAATGTAAACCCAGAATATCCTATTGGCCAAACAACAAGCATCACTCATCCTTACTAATAAGGAAACAAGAAAAATGCATTATATTTACAAGAATTAGTCAGTAGTTATTATCTTGCCATTACACCTTAAATGGTGAAACTTCACATACTTTAATTTAAACAATTAATATATCATGGTAAAGTTCCTGTCATGCCTCCAGTAATACAAGAAAATTACCATTCAGGTATTCAGTTGTATCTTATATATATGTGTGTGCATATACATTTTTTCTTTTTGAAAAAAATATGAGGTTCCCTAGAATTCCTTCCCGCATTATTGTATTTTTTCCTGTAACATATACTAGACTTGGTAAACACTTTGGCAAAACTTCCTCTGAAACCCAAGAAGAAAATGTGCTGCACTTTCAGAAATGTCTATGATTTTCTACTTACAGTCTTTCTTTTATGTATTTTACTGTATTTCAGTAACACAGCCCAGTTCTGTCATGCAGTTATTCAATCTTTCTCCTCTTTCAGTGGAAACTGATTGCTTTTTCTTTTCTCTCTCATCTCATAAATAACTTTGTATGCTAGCCACAGGAGGTAAAGCCATTAGCCTTAATCACTCCTTGTTGATTAATCTGTTGTAACTTCCTCAGCAAGTTATGTGAACAAGTAAGACTTACTAAATCAACAAAAGAATGCAATAGATTATGAAACAAGATATTTACATTCAAATGTTATTTTGAGCATTGCAATTGCTGAACAGCAAATATGTGGAGAATGTGAGGAGGACCATTTACCTCACTGGAAAAACAGGAAAAAGAATGATGTTAGGATGCTTATGCATCATGATAACATTGAAGTGTGTTTTAAAAATTCAGATCAATTTCTTCAGTTTATTATTAATGTGAGTCTGCATTTTATCATTCAAGAGAATCTGTCCAGCATGTCTGTTTGCCTAACTGATAGATAACCATTGATCTAGCAAGAGGTGAAACTCCCTTCTTTTCTCACATGACTCAACATGCGTCTTTCAAAATAAGGTGCCCCCAGCTACGGAACCATTCATTTCATGCCAAAACACATATATTAGCTAAGATGCTTTCTACAAATACAGAAGAAATGCCTTTAGCTCATCATTTACTTTTCATTGACAGTAGACATGGCAATAGCCACCTTAAGAGCCATTATTTTTCTTCTAAAGATACAAGACAATTCAGTACAAAGATAGGATGTAGCTTTACTGTACTTGTCTTGGTTTGAAAGACAGGTGTCTCTCAAGGAAGGCAGGAGCCTCCCCTGAACTGGAAAATGTAACTACCTTCCCTCCGAATTATTATAATTTTGAAATTAAGGGTGCTTTCAGGCAAAGATATGAGGGATAGGAATAACAGTTCTTTACCTATATTTATATATATATATATGTATAACAAGGCAAACAAACAACAATAACTATGGCAATAACGGCTAACAGAACCACAAACCCAGTGCCAGCCTCTCTCGGCTGTCGGGCCCTTTCCCTGTGGGTGCAGTTCTGCTCACAGCCGGCAGGGGCGCTGGCGGCTCCCGGTGAGCGGGGCAGGTGCGATGGTTCCCCCGCGGCTGCAGGGGGCGCTCCGGAGCGGGCTCGGGGAGCACGCGGTGATGGTGGCNTCCCGGTGTGTGGCCGGACCATCAGGAACAGCAGGCTGGGACAGCAGAGATGAGCACAGATCCCGGGTGGCAGACGAGATGTATCAAACTCTGGAGCTGCAGCAGGAACTGTGGGAGGTCTCGGCAGGCAGGGTGTGCAGGGCTAAAATGCAGGGAAGGCTCCGGGCAACAACAGGGCGGCAGGGCAGCTGCAGCCCGGCTCTTAGCAGAGCAGAGAAAAGGCGGGCTTGGGAATCCTGGTTTCCTCTGGTAGGAGGAAGGCAGCTGAAAAGCAGAAGCCTGCAGCAGTGGCGAGCTTTCTCTATCGTGATGGCAGCCTCTCTCCCTCTGAACGCCAAGAACATCAGCCAGTTCACCAGCCCAGGTGAAAGAGTGGCCCGTTGGACCCCTCCCCCTGTGGCCCGGTCTTTTGTTTCTCCCAAGCACCCAGCAATTTGTTGCCCTGGCAATATGTATGGGAAAAATTTCCTCAAGAGAGAAAAGAAAACAGAAAGGGGAACTCCCAAAACCCCAACAATACTGATCTACAAAATTCTGTTCCTCAGTCTCTTTTTATATTTGCATAGCATAGAAAGGTTGATACAGGCAGTGTTAAGGTCATTAATAATGCAACAAATCCCACCTTGTCAGAAAGTGTCTGGCTGCTCAGTGACATTAACAAGACAATTCAAAGAGGATGATCCTCATCCTTACTTCTTTGCTTGCACTCCTGCCTTGACCTCATCCTTGAGTAGTTATCTGATTCCCTGGTCTGCAGATGCCCTCAGCTGTCCCTCTGGCCTGTCCAGATCCATGGCTGCCCCATGGGAAACCCCCACTGATCCCACTGCCCTTGCCTTGAGGAAGCAGCTGGTCTACTTTGGAAAGCAACACAAATGCAATCTTAAACACAAATATGTTGACTGCTTATGTACTGACATTTAATCTATTTATAGGCCTTTCTTCATGTGCTCTTTGGCATATGACCTATTAAATTCTTCCAAGTATCACTAAATTCATCCTCTTCATAGAGATGTCCTATCACATGATATGACATACTCATATTCACACATATGGATGGAGACACAAAATTTGGCTAGATTCACAAAAAGAGTTGAGGGCTTATAGTTCAAATTCATGTCCTCAAAACCTAGGCACTGCTACTCTCATCTCTTTGAAAGACAGAACTTTACCCTAAATTTGCATATTCACTTGCTTTTACCTAAATGTTTACAGCTGGGCACCATATCTACCTACTTTCTGACTGCTGGGGAGTTCTGTGCCTAAGCCCTACCAGAAATCAAAATGTGTCATGTTTCCATATTCCTGAAAATCTAGTCTAACAATCTCACATCTCCTAAAATATATAGTGAAGACATGGAGAGCTCCCACCTGCACAACCCACAGTCAGGCAGGGTGAGACTGATGCCATACCTGTACTTCACCCAAGATTGAAGGAAAACTGTGACATAAATTCCAGCTATCCCTAAAGGAACATGAATGAAAATGTCTCAGCTCCCAAGATAATGCCATAATTTAGTAATCATGTATTTTTGAGTTCGTCTTTCTCAAATCTGTCCTTGTTTGGTTAATCCCCATGCATACTATTTGGTTTTGAACAATATTAAAAATTGAAAGTAACAAATTGAATAATTCTCTTTGTGGAACTGACAAGAAGTATTTTGTCTACAGCCACTCAGAAAAACCTATAACTTTTTAAAAATAAAATAAGATCCTCTGAATAACATAGCAGAAAATTCTTTATCTTGACTTCATTTCTAGCTGCTGGTAGAAGCAATCATTTCATATTTATGAAACTATTCGTGGAAAATTTAATTCACAGTAGCCTTCATCTTTCATTTGCTTAAGTGCCTTTTCTCATCTGCTGTGGATGAAGTGAAAGTATTTTCTCTTCTTCCATTTTGTCTCATTTGAAGGCAAGTAAATCTTCAATTCACTTGCTTCCTTATTAGGCCTTAAATTCCAGTATAAACCATACATGGCTGAGAGTTTATGTAAAGAGCTCTCACATGTATTTTATATCACTGAGCTTTTTCTTCATACTGGTGCTTTCTGGTTTAACAGATAGACAAAAAGAATTTAATTATAAAATGCATTAGTGAAAAAATTGCCTTAGAGGAAACAACTCTAAAAAAATACAAGGACAAGCAAACGACCTTGATATCAGAGTTGTTGTCTTCTACCATGGGAATTGCTTTTGAGGGGAAACTGAAAGGCTGAAGATTTACTTGCCTTCAAATGAGAAAAAATTGAAGAAGAGAAAATACTTTCACTTCCCTCCCTCCCTCCCTCCCTCCATCCCTTCTTGTCTCTTTTAATATTATATTAAATAAATCAACTTATTTGGCATCAACATCTAACCTTGTTTGGTTTTAATCATGTTTTTTGGGTATATTTTGCACCTTTCTGGGTCCCATCCTGTTGGAATCCAGAATGCAGAGAAGATCTCTCTGCCTGTTTTGAAGGATTCTATCCTCCTGGACAGCACTGTCTTTGACCTTCACCCATGCAAAAAGTCACCTACCCTTTGGGAAGAATTAGAATCTACACTGGTGTGAACTAGATGATAGAATATTATGTAAGATTATCACAAGGTGAAAATTTAGGGTCTTTGGGTTTGTTAATATAGTAAATAGATAAAAAGCAAAAAACTTAAAAATGGAGGATTGTCGTCTTTCTCCGGGCCTTCTTCTTCTTCTTTTATTACTCCATACTCTGCATGTCATACACGGAGCAAAAGGTTTGGCTTTCGCATTTATAAAAGTTATAAATAGTTAAATATTGGTGCAAGTAAGTTGAAATTAAAAGAACTTGTATTATAGAAATAATGAATAATTAAAAGTTGTCACAAGCTAAATAAGTTCATATTAAAAGCATTCTCAATAGAGTTATCAAATGTTGTTACAAGTTAAGTAAGATGTTAAAGAAATTAATACCAAGAAAATTGTAAGTTTAAAGACCAAATCTAAAAGTTCAAAGATAATTTAGATCAAAGAATTTTATGAAATCTTTTGAGCTCTTTTCCAGGTGTAGCTGTGTTCCAAAGGAGAAAGACCCCTCACCCATAGCTAAGGCGCTATATTTAGAAACTCGACCGTTGGCCTGTCACCAAGCTCCATAGAAACCTGAATTTTAATGAAGAAAATTTCCCGCCTGAAAATCCGGATGACCTCATCCACGAACTGCACCCTAGCAATAACGAACCATGGGTCAAAAGACCTTACATCATCTCCAGGACTTAAACCAATGAACTGGACTCTAAGAAAACTCTACCAATCAACCTCTACCTCAGAGGTGGGACAGTGGGCGGTGATGGGAGGAGCCAAGAGGGGTATAAAAGGGGAAACACAGACTCAAGAGCTGGCTTTTTGCCTGCAGGTGGTACAGCTCTTCGCATCTGTAACTCTCTGCTCAGGATTAGCCCAGGCATAGCCCGGTGCTGAGGGTACTAGGCCGACTTGCCAACCTATTTTTGCTTGAGACTAGCCCAAGCAAGACTCAGCACTGCAAGTTTTTTGTGTTGGGTAACTTGCTGTTTTAGCTTAAAGCGTCTCTAATTGCTGCGGACCTGGATTTTTTTTTATTATTATTTCTTTTATCATTACTCCTTTTTTTTGTTAATAAACCTGGGTTTTCTTTTAACCAAATATAAAGAGTTGCTCTGTTTTTCATACTGCAGTAGAAGTAATTTAAGGTGATTGGATAAAGAATTCCGCAGTTCTTGTCTACGTGATGAAGTGATTTATTGAGCATTGGTGGAAAAGTGAAAACATCTTTTGTTTTACGTTTTCATTGGATAATTTACCTTTAAAAAGACTGTCTAATCTTGATAATTTGGCTTTCTCCTGAATTCTCTGCTCTGTGCTGTGTCTAGGTCACTTCAGTGACTATTTCTCTGATAAGACTTAATAAACAACTGTCTGAAAGCAGAGATTGCTGAAGGTCCCGTTCGTCCCTTGGATTCCTGGCAAAGACGCTAAAACTCTCCCACATGAGGGGAGACATTAATTAAGGCACGGAATGTGTCACCATCCTTTTTATTCACAGAGGCTTAGTTTCCTTTGGTCTTCTGTGTTAAACTGGTTCATAACACTCATGTAGGTTTTGTTCCGTCTCCAACTTATGATTAGATCTTAACCCTAATAAAGTGTTTCAAATCCTTTTAAATATAAACTCAGAAGAATAAAGCCTAGGAGATGAGCCTGACAGAAATAAATTGTTTGAAAATTGAAATAAAGAAGATAGTTTCTTAACGGAACATCACGTTCTCATTTATTGCTGAAAGAGTAATAAAGACAAGGGATTTTTTGGTTAAGACAGATTGTCTGGGTGGTTGGCTAGTGCTGCTTTATTTGAAGTATTGAAAAAAAAATTATATTGTTATAATAAAGTAATAGGCTGATATAAAGCTGATGAAATTGGGTTGTACAGCTACTAAAAGATTACTGTGTTAAACTACATAGATACACAGATACTGCTCAAAAGTGAACATCTAAATTATGAAACGGCATACGGAATATCTCCTCAGAGAACAGCCCTCTGTACCTCATGTTCCAGTCCTTAGTACAGACAAACTGTCCTGACTTTGATAAATAAAAGTAAATTACACCTCTCGATTTCTGCATGCATAAGCTGCTGCATTAGTTCATTATTTATAGGACTATTGACCAGAGACTTACCTAGCAAAGTTACCAGATTTTATTAATTGGTCCCTATTTAGTCTCCATCTAATTTGATTGTCATCACATTCAAGATTCCCTATTTGTCTCAGTGGCATACAGTGCAACAAAAAGTCTGTTACAGACACAATCATGCCTGTGTTTATCAGGGTACATGGTGGTTTTGGAAATTGGTAGTGGATATTATTATATAAATTCTTAGTTATGAAAGAATGAACCAGATTTATTTCATCCATTAAATAAAAAAAAATTATCCATTTACCTCTAAAAAACCAGTCTGCCAATATAAAAATATTTCAAATTTACTTGATCTAGTCTTGACAGAAAATAGAGCCTTCAAATTTGATCATCTTTCAATTCTGGTAGACAGATGAAGTGTTCCTGGCACAGCAAAACTGGATGTAGGAATGTCCAAGCAGCTTATCAAACCAGCTAATAGTTCAGTCTTTTTCCTGCTAATTTTGTAAGTGGTCCACATATTTTAATTCTTTCTTAATTTAGTAGGTTAAGTCACTTTTGGTTATCTTTATTTCTATCCTTAGAAAAATACTAACAGAAATAGGCACTTTTGAAATCTAATCTTTCTTTTACATTAGTCAAAACAGATTTTATTTCTTGCACTTCTGCCCTCCAATCATAGGCACTTCGGGTTTATCTTGAGAATTGCTGATTAGTATAATAAAATTTATCAACATTTTGGTTTGGTGGGTTTTTTTTGCTTATGATGTAATGAATGTTAATACATTTTCCCTATTACATCATGTGGAAATAGGCATGAAACATTCATTTATTAAATTTATCTTTCCTCTTGTATTGAACATTTTATAGAGCTTAGCAATACCTCTTGCTTTTCAATACTGCCAATGTCAAAATTGTACTTGGGATGCTATTTCCTCTACATTATCTCTATTGTTAAATCAAAATACTGAAATTGAAAAGCAGCATTATCGCAGTACAAAATAGCAAAAAACAAGAAATGCAAATAAGAAATACAAGGTGCTTGTAACTACACTTCCTCCTCTGTAAGGATTAACTCTATGCTCATAGGAATTTTCTGCCAGCTTGTGACTGCATAACAATGTGCAATTTATATGTCTTCCTATTATTACAAGAATGCATTGTTACAGTGAATTTTGTACATGTAATAAAAAAATGAAATTAACAAAATAAAGCAGCTCAGTTGTTCTTGGTGCATTTTACACTTTTCATGCAAATATAAAAGAAATATAGACTTGTAACTTAATTCTACATATTTGATATTTCTTCCCCTCTCTTCTCACTGGCATACCAACTAAAGACCCAATATTTAAAGGATTTCATCGTAGTAATCAAATCCAGGAAAATACCATGGCACCAGTTTACACAAAAGTTAAGTAAGTCATGGTAATTGAAAAGTCTCCTTAACGTTTGTCTGGGCATTCATCATATAACCAGCAGATAACACAGCTATATAGAAAACAATATTGTCTCCCATTCAACTATGAAGCACGATAAAAATGTCAGATGACCTATTTACAAGGGTTTTTTGATGTATATTCATGAATAGATGAAAATTTTAATTCTAATACTGATTGCATAATAAAGACATTTTTAAATAGATATTTCATCAACAGGAATTTAATGAAATAATATAAACAAAAATTTCATCAAACTACCTGTTAGTTAAAATATTCCATGAAATGGTATTTAGTGCTCTAGTAAGCATTTAGAAACACATTTAGAAACCAATAAACTGAATTGAAATATTCTTAAATGGGGTATTTCATGCCAAAGGAAAACAACTTTCAGATGAATGTTCACTATAACTAGATGAACTGACGTCAGGAAAACAACACACTAAGAGAAAACTCAAGGAGCTAAAAAGTGTTTCTGCTGAAGTCCACTTTTTACACTTTCATAAGAAGGGGTCTTCTGAGAAATCTCTGTGTTGCTATATGGTAAATGTAGACTTTACTTTTTGCAGTATGTACAGAGTAGATTTACCAAGGAATGCTGTCCATGCTCCTTTGTTTCTAAAAGACAGTCCCGCATGCTCTATTCTTTGCTGCATCAGAATATATGTTGCATTGCTTCTAAAGACAGAGAAGGAGCTTGGGGAAATACAGTAAATGTTTTCAAGAGGAAATAGGTAATTTTGTGGAAAATTCTGGCATGACTCAAGCAATATCATATTTTTTTGTTAATTTGCTTTTATTTGCTAAGCACTGTACAGGGAATGCACAGAGTGAAATGCATTTCAAGAACAGTAATATGGAAGCGGTTGCGGATTGCAAAGAGAGACCTCTGGTGTGAGGGAAAATTTACGGTTGTTGAAACAAATTTCAGCTCTGTAAGGTGTCACCCAGCATAAAGTTTGAAGGTATTCCACAGGCAGATAATTATAATTATAGTACTAGTACCTTGGAGGGGGACAGCAGGGGATGGTGTGGAGGGGCATAACTGGGCCAAAACAGCTACATAAATAGAATATAATGAGCTGGACCGTACATTTTTTCATTCCAATAATAAGCACACAGCTAACAAAATGTTCAGTCCAAAGCTATCTACATAGGTTTAATTACATTACTATCCAAGGCAGTTAGCAGTTCAGGACTTAGACCCCTGCGCCATTTGGTAATTAGCACTTTACAATATCCTGCTGAAAAACATCTCTGATAGCCTGAAAGAGGCAGAGTTGTCTGAGCAATGCCTCCACCCAGCGATGCAATCCTAAAGAGGCTGGAATTTCACTGGATACCCTGCAAGGACCAAGCCAGGAGCAAGAGCAGGAACGTAACAGGAGTTCGTTCCACACTCTCAGTCTTGCAAACACACATTGCATGTTTTGTAATGTGACCAACACAGAGAGGGCTACAATATTCTCTGTCAGCCTCTGCATTTCTCTTGAAAATTCAGGCTGTCTGAATTCCTGCACACGTGGAAAAGAGGAAGTGAGCTTTATTCTATGAGGCTTTTAAATGTGTTCTTCCATTTGGTTAAATGTATAGCCATCAAAATTCACATAATACAGTTCTAAGCAGAAAGTTGCCAAAATACACTAAACAGTTGAGAAGTTATAAATGTGTTTTAATACAACCACTGAGACTCATGAGTTAATCTCAGAATAGGTAAACAGTAAAATTTCAGGACAATATCCTTACTTTATTGCATTAACTTAAACTTGAATATAATATTCTCAAGCAATTTTAAGAAATTTTTGTTGCAAAACAAAATCACCTCTTCATCTTGATGTTGAGCTTTTCAAATTTTTGAAAGCAAGCTAGTCTTGAACATATACAATATCACTGATGATTGAGTGATACAGCACTTATCAAGATAAGTCTTGAAGTTCATGTTTTTATCAAGTGTATTGACTTTATTATATTTAACATATAATGCAGAAGTGGCCAGTTTCCAAGGACAAATTAAATGATGCTTAGTTAATTCATGAAAATATAATAAATTTAAAACAGTCTTTTTTAAAGAAGGTGCTAATAAAAATACATTTTAATTAACATGTCAGAAATCATCAATTTCAAAATATTGTGAATTTCCTATTCCTGAAAATGGCAATCCATTGACCTCTTGAGGGTTTCTCCTTTTGCTAGGTCTCCCTGAAGAGTAGTCATATACTTAACTAGAGATAAAACCCCTTGAAACCCCAAATGTTATTTCTATTGAGATTTATCTGATGCTGCACTATGAAACTACATCTATTATTTCTATGAAATCTGCTTCTAGGATTTTCTTTCTTGTTCTTGTCCAGAAGAAACACCTTTTTACCAGCTAAGAGAGATACAGGAAGTACCCACATCCAATTCATTTTCAGAGTAATTGTTCTCCAGAAAGAGAGGGGAAATTGCTAAGTAGTCTTTTTTTTTCCTTTTTTTTTTCTCTTTTTTTTCCCATATAGTATTTGAATATTTGCATAGTGTCTCAGGCTTACTGAATGTTTCCATTGTCTTTTACCATTTTATACTCTGGTGATACACATTCTTTTAAAATTAATTAGGCTGTGAAATAAGATGACTTTTATCTCTGAAGCATATCCTGGGGTGACTTTATAATGTGTATCCCCTATCGCTATCCTATGCCCACCAATCTTTTCTGTGTCTTTAAACTGAGCCTGAGAAAGACAGAAAACAAAAAAACGTTTCAATGCACTTGTTTCAAGGACACGGAGATACGCTCCTCTGTTTCTGCGGTACCCTTGGTTTTTTTTTCTTCGGCTCTTTTTCCCAGCGAGAGACAGAGGGTTGAATTTCGTTTTCCTAAGATTTTGGGGGTTTTTCTGTTCTCTTCTTCTCTTCTGGACTGTTTCAACAACATCTGAACACATCCAGGAGAATTTTCCCGGAGGCCTGGGGCGGGGTGGGCCCTCACCGACCCAGCTCCAAGGAGGGGAGAGACCACACCTACAGCAGCCCTCTGAAATCTTCTCAGGTTTTCTCTCTACAGAGAACGAGATCTCATTATTTAGCATTATTATTCCCCCCCTGTGTGTTTGTTAAATAAATAGCTTGTTATCTCTTTCACTTTCCTTTGAAGAATTTTTTTCCCGAACCTTGGGGGGGAGGAGTGGTTGCAACCTGGCTTCTATCAGAGAATATTCTCCTCCAAATTTGTCCAAACTAAGACACATATAAAATTTGGTGCCCAACTGTGTGGCTTGAAGAAAAGTGAAAACATACATTCCTGTATTAATTACCTTTTGGTTTGAATTAATTACCCTTTGTGTTGGGGTAAAAGTAGTCACCATGTTGATTGAATTAATAATGTCTCTCTGGCTTGATGTACTGATGTTTTGCTGGTCCCTAAGCCTGTTTGCTTATCCACAACTTGCTACGATCTTGCTCCTGATACGG
>VZTI01001205.1:508-10517 GCA_013397865.1 Struthidea cinerea | reverse complement strand
GTCATTTTCTTTATATGCCTCGGGCGTAACAGCAACATTCCCTTAGTAACATTGCTTCTCTTTCCATGCAGTCTATGCATTAATTCTTTTGCAGATTCATAGATCTTTCTCATCACAGGTCTTTCTAAGATCTTCTCATTATGGAGATTTCCCAGGCTGTTTCCATTTATTTTCATACTGCTATTTTTTCCCAAGGCCAAGAACGCCCTGGCCCACGCCCTGCAGTCCGCTCGCCACGACTGTGACTTGCTCCGGGAACAATATGAGGAGGAGCAGGAGGCCAAGGGGGAGCTGCAGCGTGCCCTGTCCAAGGCCAACAGCGAAGTGGCCCAGTGGAGAACCAAATACGAGACGGACGCGATTCAGCGCACGGAGGAGCTCGAGGAGGCCAAGTACGTGGAGAACGAGGGGAAAGGTGGCAGAGACTAACAATGGAAATTTGAGGAGAACCCTGTGACATTGTCAGGAAGAAGTCAGTGTCCCCCTTTGGGTGGGGTCATACAGAGACAAAATACGACAGAAAGCAGGTACACATTGGGGAAAAGCAGAAAGGTCCAGAAGAGCAGAGAGGTGCCAGCAGAGAGGGAACTACTGCAGGATTGCTCCAGAATTCAGACATGGAAATATGCTGGCTGTCTGGGAGCAGTCTTGCACCCCTCTGTGAATGGGGGTCACATACTACCACGAAGCTAAGTTTGCTCTTGTGAAAAACATGCTGCTTCACACCACAGGCTCCCATTTGCTTACTTACACTTACAACTTTTCAGGAAGAAGCTGGCACAGCGCCTGCAGGATGCAGAGGAACATGTTGAGGCTGTCAATGCCAAATGTGCCTCCCTGGAAAAGACAAAGCAGAGGCTGCAGAATGAAGTGGAGGACCTGATGATTGACGTGGAGCGGTCCAATGCTGCCTGCGCTGCTCTGGATAAGAAGCAGAAGAACTTTGACAAGGTCTTTTGGCCTCCAGCACCAGGACTCCTGGCTTGAGCACGCCCCCAGGATTGCCACATCCCTACTCACACCCCGTTTCTCTCCAGATCCTGGCAGAATGGAAGCAGAAGTATGAGGAAACGCAGGCTGAGCTGGAGGCCTCGCAGAAGGAGTCGCGCTCTCTCAGCACGGAGCTGTTCAAGATGAAGAATGCCTATGAGGAGTCCTTGGACCACCTGGAAACAATGAAGCGGGAGAACAAGAACCTGCAGCGTAAGTCCCTGGCCCTCTGCTCCTCACTGGGCTTTCTCACCATCAGCCACTACCTTCACTGTTCACAGGTCTGTGCCTGCAGGTCTGCAAAGATGCCTGTCACCTTGGTGGGACAGGGCCCTTCTCATTCTGCTCTGTGCCTGACCATGCCATTGCTCTTTGTTCCCACAGAGGAGATTTCCGACCTCACGGAGCAGATTGCTGAGGGAGGAAAGGCGATCCATGAGCTGGAGAAAGTCAAGAAGCAGGTTGAGCAGGAGAAATCTGAACTGCAAGCCTCTCTGGAGGAAGCTGAGGTACATACAATGCTAATCAATGGTGTCCCCACCAAGAGTATGGGTGTAGTTCTTTGGAGAGACAGCAGGAAACAAGCCTACTTTTCACGTGGAACTGCATAAAAGACGACTTAGAAAGTAAGACACTGTTCATGCTGAATTGTGCAGGCCTCCCTGGAACATGAGGAGGGGAAGATCCTGCGCCTGCAGCTTGAGCTCAACCAAGTGAAGTCTGAGATCGACAGGAAGATAGCAGAGAAAGATGAGGAGATTGACCAGATGAAGAGAAACCACCTCAGAATTGTGGAGTCCATGCAGAGCAGCTTGGATGCTGAGATCAGGAGCAGGAATGAAGCCCTGAGGCTGAAGAAGAAGATGGAGGGAGACCTGAATGAAATGGAGATCCAGCTGAGCCATGCCAACCGCCAGGCTGCAGAGGCCCAAAAGAACCTGAGAAATACCCAGGCAGTGCTCAAGGTATGGCACAATAAAGATGTGCTGATTTCTGACATAGCTACAATTTTTCCTGTGTTTCAATTCTTTCAGTTCTATATTGATGGAAAAATAGGAAGTAGGAAAATAGAAAATGGACTCCTCCCAATCTGTCGTATATCTCTTACCAGGATACCCAGATCCATCTGGATGATGCTCTCAGGTCACAGGAGGACCTGAAGGAGCAGGTGGCCATGGTGGAGCGCAGGGCAAACCTGCTGCAGGCTGAAGTTGAGGAGCTGCGGGCAGCCCTGGAGCAGACGGAGCGGTCAAGGAAATTGGCTGAGCAGGAGCTTCTGGATGCAAGTGAGCGTGTGCAGCTCCTCCATACCCAGGTCAGTCTATAAACATAGTTAGTATTTATACTATTGCTCCATACATGTAAATGAACTGAAGACTGGCTGAGCTGTAAAGGTATTCTGTTAAATGTAGTGGCTTTCACAGTAAATAAGTAATAGGTGATAGATAATATTAAGACTGTCTTTTCAGATGTTGATACAATATGAGTTTCACTAGACCACAGTATAGATACACCAATATTAATAAATTCAGAGAAGTGCGTGAGGTTCTTACTCTTTTACTTGAGTTCAACACCTATCACATTTCCATTTGAGACTTAAGGGCAAATATAGGCTGAGCATGAAGAAAACAGGACCACGCTAACTCTGTCACAAATGTAATTTAACAACGTGATTATAAGTATTCTATAGAAACATCTCAAAGTTTTATGGTCGCTAGACTAAAAATGGTAAGGAAAGTATTTTTTTCATTTTTCAGTCAAATTCCTTCTTTGCATTCTGAGAAACTGAGAAAAGACTTCATGGAGTATGCTTGTGAAATACCAAAGCCCATCATATCTGAGAAATTAACAGCTACCATAGTAGTTCTCTTAAAATCTAATGTGATCTGATGGCACAATCTATATTAAAAAAAAACACTTATGCTGTACTTGATATGATACTGCAAGCTAACAAAAACACAATCATGTTCATGCTTTTCAACAGAACACGAGCTTGATCAACACCAAGAAGAAGCTGGAAACAGACATTTCCCAGATCCAGAGTGAAATGGAGGATACCATCCAGGAAGCCCGCAATGCTGAGGAGAAGGCCAAGAAGGCCATCACAGATGTGAGTTGGGTGCTCCTGGCATTGCTGATGGTGAATATCCTGTCCCCCAAATATCTGCAGCCCCAAAATGGCTTTGCCCCTTTGCTCTGATCAGGCAGCTATGATGGCAGAAGAGCTGAAGAAGGAGCAGGACACCAGTGCCCACCTGGAGAGGATGAAGAAGAACCTGGACCAGACCGTGAAGGACCTGCAGCACCGTCTGGAAGAGGCCGAGCAGCTGGCACTGAAGGGAGGGAAGAAGCAGATCCAGAAGCTGGAGGCCAGGGTGTGTAGGGCTGGGGCTGTGGGTGAGTGAGGCTGTCCTTGGAGAGACATTGCCAGGGAAGCTGCAGGGATGGGCTTGTCCTTGCAGGTGCGGGAGCTGGAAGGGGAGGTTGATGCTGAGCAGAAGCGCAGCGCTGAAGCCGTGAAGGGTGTGCGCAAGTACGAGCGGAGGGTGAAGGAACTGACCTACCAGGTAAGGCAGGAGGTCTCCTGCTCTGACAGGGTTTGCTCACAGCAAATCACATTTTGCACACCCCATCCTCAAGGGGAATTGTCAGCCTCATATGATGCGGAACCAAGAACTGACTGTCTTTTCTGTTTGCCAACCGCTTTAGTCTGAGGAAGACAGGAAGAATGTCCTCAGGCTGCAGGATCTGGTGGACAAGCTGCAAATGAAAGTGAAATCCTACAAGAGACAAGCTGAGGAGGCTGTAAGTACCAGTTTGTCCAAACCAGACTTTCTTCTGGTGGAGGTAGAATTCTGTATTGATGTTTTCCTCTGTACAGCTTTTTGAAACCTTGACTGTTTTGATGCAACATGATGATATTTTGATACAATGGGGAATGTGAGAGTAAGACTTGCTGGATTGGGGAGGAAATATACTTCCTCAACCCTATTCGTTTTGCTGTAAGCCTCATTTCCCACTCTATTTCTTCCTTTATACCTTGCCCTGGATGTCAGAAGCAGTTGTCAGTCTGTGTATTCAGGACTATTACATGAACTCTGCCTAGACCATGCTGTGTATAATGTCTTCTTGACATTCCAATATTCTTTTCTCTTCTGACATACATAACATCCCAAACACCTTCTCCTCTTGGTTTTGCATCTGCTCTGCTAGCCTAGTTGTGGCATTTGAATTTTTGTTTGCCTCGTTTTCAGGCAATTAATGTCCACACACTGCCTGTTGTGTTCACAACTCCCTTTCCCCACACAGGAGGAGCTGTCCAATGTCAACCTGTCCAAGTTCCGCAAGATCCAGCACGAGCTGGAGGAAGCCGAGGAGCGGGCTGACATTGCAGAGTCACAGGTCAACAAGCTCCGAGTGAAGAGCCGGGAGATTCATAAGAAGATAGAAGAGGAGGAATGAGATTCCCAAGGCTTAAAAGCGACCTGAGGCATGCATAAAATGTAAACCTCTGTGTTGCTTTCTTCAGTAATTATCATTTATGTGTAGGTAATAAAGAGAGTAGAGACCTTTGCATATGAACAGTGACTAGCATGCTTTATTTATTTATTTATTTATTCTAGCATTCATTACTTTTGAAGTACATGTACAGAGTTCATCTTCACATTTAAAAATATATCAAACAGCAAAGCATTTTTACATTTGCCTTTTAAAAAATGCATGAAGAATGGTAACATTTATATGGATCTGTTATTCCTCTTGCAGTGAGAAGTATGCATTTCTTTGATGGACTAAGACGTCATTCTTTCAAGTTATTTTGGTCATTTCTTGGGAAAAAAAAAAGAAAGAAACTAATAGGAATAAAGATTCCTGGAGCATTTAGCATATACACACACACACACACATATATAAATAAATATATAACTACATATATATAAGTTTTATTAATTGGAAAATGTTGCTTATTTGGTTAAGATTAAAAGTATGGGAAACTCAAATTTCATTCCAAGCATTGACAAGAAGTCTAACTGACATGGTGAGGAAGTGGCATGAAGAGATATCCTCACTCCCTTTCTTGGAAGTAATTTTGTTTCGTGCACAGCCCAAAATTATATCCATTCACATGTAGGATGAGAGAGTAGAATCCACATCTGAAAGACAATGGAAGAAAGAATAGCTAAGCCTGAGGACTCTATCATCATTTCAGTCAAACCTTCCACTGCCTTTCTAGGTTCAACCCTTCTTCTCTGTGCACAACCTGACTCTCCTGTCTGTTTATTGTCATTCTCAACATACTGGGCCTGTTCATTTTCCTAAGAACAGATTATTAGCCCACAACATTGTATTTTGCATTAAGCTGAACTAGACACTCAACATTTACATGTTGACTGGAAATGTAAGGTAAAGTACAACATTAGTTGGATAAGGTAATCTAATTACACATTACACTTACAGATGGGTAAGCAAATTAGATGATTTGGGAATACAGTCAATGTGTCTAAGGGCCTGGTAAATTAGAAGCAAAGCTGGATAGGTTCTCCTGTTACTGATAAACTTGTTTTTGCCAAGACACCGAGTGGAATACTGACATGGTTGGTATTTTGTGTAAAGCTTTAGCAGCTCTCTCAAACTTGCTGTTCATTTAGCAAGTCCTAAAGATCTTTGGCCACCCCACTAGAACTGTCACTCCCTAGCTGACCTTCATATGTCCCTTTTGAATATCTTTTCTAATCCTTCAGCCAGTCTACAAGTGCTGTAAAACCACTGCTTTAAAATGATAGACATTCTCAATAAAATACAAAAATAACGTTTGAGCAGCAGAAGACAGCTGGATCTGGGAAGGGACACTACTCCATCCATTTTAGAAATGATAGTTCAGGATCCATCACACCTGAGTATCTCTGGGATTTTTGGTGCTCCCTTGAACTCTCTGGGTTTTTGCGGCACACTTTGTATGAGCAGGACCTCTCCTCCCTGTGACTCTGGTGATGTTAAACACAGCCCAGCTGCGTGGCCCATCACAGGACGTGTCAGTGTGCTTCTAAATGCCCTGCTCTCCTGAGGGCTCATCAGAGACCTCCATTAACACATCGCTGTTTTTGTACCAGCTGCATGTCAGAAAGGGTGGCAGGGTGAACGAGGGAACTGCACTTGAGCTGAGCATGAAAAAGCTCTTCTCTGCTCCTCTAGCACATTGCATTTCTCCTCCAACCATAGGTTTTTTTGCTATGCCAGAACCCTTGTGTGGACAGATCCTGGCTGGAGATGGGGCACCACAACACTGCTGCCCACAACAAAGGCCACAATAGAGGTGGAAATGCTCCTGGAGCCAAGTTTCAGGAGCTGCAGTAACCAAAGGGCCCCTCTTCCAGCAAGGCAGAAGAGGGAGAACTTTGTTGTGCTAATGCTAGCTCATTTTTATTTCCCCGTGCAGCTGCTTAGCTACATCCAGCTCCTCTACTGCAAAAGCAGGGCGTGGGAGGGGAGCTGTGGGAGGAGAAAGCTGGTCGGGCACAGCAGGAGCGGTGGGAGGCCTCCACCAGGGCCTTGAACCACCCTCTCCCCTGCCACTGGGCCCTGCCAGAGGCCGTGCAGGAAGACACACCTGTAAATGCCAGCCATGAGCTGGTTTTAAAGCTCTTCCCATGGTTTACCCATCTTTCTGGGAATTTCAACAGTTCCCTTTCCACTATTTTTTACGGCCTCAGTCCCCCCGTGCTTTGCCCTGACATCTCCCAGTCAGCGCCTTCCTGAGCTCTGGCCACGTCTGCCACAGGCCCCGGCGGGCCGAGGGCCCCAGCATTGTCAGGGCTGCGAGGTGGCAGTGCTGCAGGGCAGCAGGGCTGCTGGCCACGCTGCTGGACACCCACACACCGTCCACACTGCAGCCCCTCCTCTAGGGTACTCTGCTGGGATGTGGTGCCCATCCAGACTGGCTGCAACCTCTTTGTCCGGGCACAAGGATGAGGGAGGGGAGCAGGGGGTGAGCCTCTCAGGCAACAAAGGAAAATATTGTGGCATGATGCTTATTTAGTCCTTTCCTCTGCTGATGAAGCACTGATGATGGCAGATAGTAAAGTATCGGAATCAGTAGAGACCCAGACAACTTCTAGAATATAGCTAAAATGGGAAATAATTTACTTTGTTCTCTATATGCTTTTCTTTCCAGGAATGTATCCTAAGTTAGTCTTTATGCCCTTTCAGGTTGCAGTAATTTGTTTAGTGAACATCCACAATCAGTTGCAATTGCTTTCCAGCTGGTTTTTATCAGACATTACAGTTTATCATTGTTGGCTTCTTGGAAAGCTGCACTGTTAGCTCGAACTGAACACACTGAAAAGGTAAAGTATGAAGAGGTTATAATAAAAAGGAGAAATTTTTATTTGCATAGCTTTTGCCATTATGCTCAAAAAGCAAAATTTGCCCTTAAACATTTTCCTTTTGAAGAAGCCACAACCTTTTAAAAGGCCTGAGAGCTGGCTGAAGAGGCTGCTCAGGGTTTTCAGATGCTTTCTTCTGCATTGGGATTTTCTTCCTCTAGCAATAACCCTGCTTCTCAGTAGGATCCCTCCAGCTTTTCCACGCTGAGGGCTCTGAGTGCTTGCAGCAGGCAGGAGCCTGTGCCTTCTCTCCATCCCTACGTTTCCTATGAGACACACTGGCTGTTACTCCTCACTTCTTCTGTGCGAGTCAGCATCCGATGGATTACAGAAGCAGTGTAGCCCCTTTCATCTCCTTTAGCACACCCTCCCACTTCCCCCCCTTCTCATGCTTTCTTGTCAAATTATTTATAGGACATTGATTCACAGACCTGTTATGTCTAATTATATCCATTCACTTTTAATACGAATCGCAATTCTGTTAGGAGTTAAGATTGCCAAAAATGTTTTGACCAAAGAAAGAGGAGGTGGTGGCTAGATATGCAGATCAGATCCTATAAAAGTACCCTGGGATCTGTGTGTCTTGTCCTTTCTCAGAAATCTCTAAGGTAAGAGTTTCAGGGCTTGGGACTAGGGAGGTGGGGAATGAAGGGAAACTGGCCCTGCATTCCACAAGTTCCAGTGCATTCCTACAGATGCTCACATTCATTCAGTGGGGGTCTGCCAGTGTCAGCTGGGATTTTCAGTCTGCTTTCAAACCATCCATATGTTTTCAGTGTATAAATGTTGCCTGGGGTGCAGCAGTGAGAAGTAAGTTACTAATTCTGTTTTTTTAATACTGCCTGTCTTCCAATCTGCAGCTCTTTGTCTCACAGCAGGTAAGATCTTGATTTATTCACTTTTTAGAGAAAGGTAGAGTTGCTGTAAGGCAGGATTTCTATGCAGGTACGCTGGAAACCCTGGTATTCATTATGTTTATGTCGATTGTATAAATACAGTACTGGAATTGGGCTGGATTGTTGATATTTTTGTCACAAGATTCTTAAAGAATGTGTTCTTGAAAGTATTGATCACAGAAGCATTGCCTACACTCTTCTCAGGAATCTCCAGCAGAGACCAGTTCCTGGAGAAATTGTCTTAAGGAAAAGAAAAAAAACACCAGAAAGTACTTTCCAGTTATTTGGGGTGGCTTTTTTGCATTTATCTCAAACATCCAGGGTCACTGGCACTGACTGTGAAGAAACAGGAAAAGAAATATATATTTAAATAACGTTAATATGTTCTTTTTTTCGCACGGAAGCTTGAGGAATGTGGTTAGAATTTTGTGTATCAAAAGATCAAACTGCTAAAAGCAAGCAATCTGAGTTTCCTTATAGGCTTGTTTCTGCCTCTGAAAATATTGCATAATAGTGACAAAATTATATAGGCAAATATTTGTAATCATAGGGAACTGAAGAAAGGATGATACCTACTTGGATAACTGGAAAAAGAGAGATGGAACTGCAACTAAATTCAGTTTTAAATATCTACACCCAGGAAAATAAACTCTTCACATTTACTTTCTACATTAATTTATATTAATTTTGTCAGATATTGTCACTAGGATATATCCCTCAAAATTATAAAATGTCAACAAGCAATCGTGTAAGGAATATAACCAGCATGCTTTGAACTCTCAGAAGGAGGGTTAGCACAGCATTGATTTCAGGAAATGTCAAACAAAACAATCAAAAGAAAATAGTTTAATACTTTAAAAAGTCAATCTACTGACACATTACATACATATATAATTGTATACTAACCGTCTATATATATTATACTTTTTAATAGTATCATAAGGATATATTGTGATAACAGCATCCAGTGTCTATAACACAATATACAATATAGGTGTAACGTACATAATAGAAACTAATATACTATAATACATGATAACATAATATATGCTGACATAGTACATACTAAGATATATAATATGGCAATGTTATTCCTCCTAGAAATAGTTAGTATTATTCCTGTTAGGAATCTTGTAAGAAACTGTGAAATAATATAAGCAATGTTAAAATTGCTGGTGAAAAACTGGGACCAGTTATCAACCTTATGTGTTTATTTTGTGGAATGGTCTTATTTGAGTTATAATGTATTAATCAAGTGGAAAAACATGTAGTTAGAGACAAAACCAATCAGGAAATTGCACCCATTCATTTGAATTGATAGCACCAATTTATGTTGCAAAGTGTGTCTTTGCCTAAGAAGGCAAAATAATTTTTTTGTTGTAAAAAATATTCTTCCTAAATCTAACCTAAACTATTTCAATTGTGAGCCATTCCCCTTTGTTCTGTTGCTCTAGGCCCTTGTCTGAAGTTCCCCTTCAAGTCTCTTGGAACTCCTTTAGGTAATGAAAGGTTGCTAGAAGGTCTCGTTGGAGTCTTCTCCAGGCTGAACTACCCCAGCTCTCCCAGCCTATTTCCAGAGCAGAGGGGCTCCATCCCTTGGAGCATCTCCATGGCCTCCTCTGGACTCACTTAACTCCACGTCCTTCCTGTGATGGAGCCCCAAATACAAAAAGACAGAAAGCATTCTTCTGTAAATGCTATCGTCCGGTAGGACTAAAGATCTGACCACATGCAAAAAAAAAA
>VZTI01001199.1:644685-664908 GCA_013397865.1 Struthidea cinerea | reverse complement strand
GAGGGTGTTTGCCATAATGCTGGTGACCTCGGATGCTTCTTCTTTTTCCTGGCTTCTGTTGCATTTCCAGGCTGGAAGTGTTGAGCTCTCCCACCCACCCGCCTGCTCGTGTGGCCGGCAGGCCCCGCCACGGCGTGACCCCAGGGACAGCGGGGTGGCCTGGGGACAATGAGACACGGTGGTTGGCTTTGGTGTTTGTAGATGAGACATGGTGGTTGAGTTTGGTGTTTGTCAGGATGAGTTTCTAGCAGAAATGTTCTTTTCCCTCCCAGTGTGTCCGTCCCAGTTTTGGACAAGTTTTACCTCTTTCCCTTCTTGTCCAAAAAGAGTGGGTTTTTTGAGGATTTCTGTTTCCTCCTGGTTCTGGTGTAGCTCTGGCCAGTACTGCCCAGCTGTTCTCCCCTCTCCTCCTCACACTCTGCAGCCCTTGCCTCCTCCCTCTCTCCTGCTCTCTGGCACACATCCCATTCCCCAGTTACTCCAGCGCCATGGATTTATTTCACGCGTGTGCCTGCACCTGTGTGCACGCACAGAAGAGAAACCTTCAGAGCTGAGAGCAGCCACCAGCTCCTTCATGTAGCTTGTCCCTGCATGGCTTCATTCTTTGCATAATTTCAGTGTATTTGAATTTAGATACAGATTCCTCTTGACGTGTAACTTGTGTGTGTGTGGTCAAGGAGAACAAGTCCCCACGTGTGTCGGTACAATCCAAGCTCCAGAGATCCGAGTGATGCTGTTAGAGGTTCTTGGTGGCTCCTGGGCACATTGCAGGACCGCTGGCACTGTCTGGGACACTGTGTTTTGTTACCCCACGTCTCCTCCCTTCCCCTGAGGATTCCCAGTCAGGTGTGTTAAATTTGTGACAAGCTTTGCAGACTGGTAGAAGGAAGACAACAGGGAGATACGGCCCCTTCTCTGGTCATTGCAACCTTTCATTCCTTACAGATGAGGCGGAGGATGACCTGAAGGCCATTAGTCACATCCTCCTCTGCTGCTCTGTCTTGTGCATCCCCAGAGCACGCACTGAATAAATCCCATTGTGAAAGTCTGTGCAGTGTCTCACTGGGGGTCTGGACACCGGGAAGCCACTTCTTATACCTGTAAAAGACTCTTAACTGTGTGCTTACCTAGAATTGCTAAAAGGCAACATGACTCCTGTGGGTCCTGAAGGGTTTTTTTGGCTTTCCAAAAGCCTTCCTGCGCTGCTTTTTGTAAGGGTGTAACTTAATGTTTTTAAACCTGTGTAAAAGCAGCAGGAGGAGGGGACTGAGAATGACGTAGGGAATTTTTTTTGAGCATCCAGCTGAGTGTAAAGCAAAAATGTGTCCCCACCAGGAATTTTTGGGCAAGGAAAGCAAGAGAAAAAGAGCTCAGAGCAAAAAAAGAAATAAAAACTAGGGCTGGAGCACTTCTGGTTCCCTGTTTTAGTAAGCCCAGCACAAGCCTCTCACACCCTAAACACACACAATTTCATCTTCGCAGCACAGAAAAAAGTTAAATACAAGTGTACGTCCCCAGATTCTGTGTTTTTGCAGCATTTTCACCTCAGAACATGCATCTGGGAGCAGCGTAAGGGGAAAGACAGAATCACAGCACGGGAGTGACGCTGGTATCTGACTTTGCCTTTTGCTTTTTCCCCATCCTCCTGCCCCTGCTTTTCCCAGCAAAGCTGCCCTGCAGCTCCGCATTTCCCTTCCCCCGAAGCCCTGCTGAGGAGCCCGGCAGCAGCAGCTCTCCTGCAGGAGCCCAGCTGCCCGTGGCTGCTCTGGGGTCACGGGCCCGTCCAGCCCAGCCAGGCGGTGACCAGCAGATGGCACTGGGAGAGGCACCGCTGAGAACTGGGCAGCTCAACTCGCCCCGCAGACCCTGCCCGGGCTTCAGAGCTTTAGTTAATCGCCAGCTTCAGATGGAGTGAAGAATCAGATTCAAAAGAACCTCGTGCCCAGGTGCCGTGGCTGCTGCACGCTCTGGGAGCTGCCGAGCTGCTTTAGGGGAAAAAAAATCCATCCCTGGGTTAAGGGGGGATAAAAATACAGCCCGAGAGGCTGCTCCTCACCCGTGTGAGGGGAGAGGGGTCGGTCCTGGGAGGGCATTTCAGGACCTCGTCTGGTTTTGCATCTGGTGAAGGACAACGTAACATTCCCTAGAAGTTCCCAGGAAACAATACAAAGAGCAGAAAAACATTTCTCCTCCCAGCAAGATCAGGGCACTTGGGCAGGCCCTGATTTTTAGCAGTGCTGGATCCCCCGCCCTGCTGAGAGCCATCGAGGCACAGCGGTGCTGCCGATTGACAGCCACCAACACAATTCCAGGACTGAGGTGTTTTATCACTGGTGTGGGGCTCTGAACCTTGGGAAAACTCTTTGAGTTCTGTTTTCCTGAGGGTTTTGACTTGTGGAGACTGGCTGTTGTGCAAGGACCTATTTATAGAGTTCCTTGCAGCAGAAAACTCCAACCCAGAAGGAAATCCGCTTTCCTCTTGCCCTGCTCCCCAGGACAGCGGGGCTGAGCCTGCCCACACAGGCATTTGGGGGGGTTTGGCTTATTCTGAAATTTGGGGGTTTAGGCAAGAACAGGGTTTGGTGTGGGGCACAGGGGAAGGCACAAAACATTCAGAGGACACCTTTGCAGCATTTCCACTCCATTTTTGGGCTTGGCACAAAGGGTACTCTGGCACTGGGGTGACCCTGGCAAAGATTCTGCCGGGTCCTTACAGCCCTGTGGCTCTGGGTGGTGAGAGGAGGAGAAGCCTTAGCCTTCAGCTGGGGTGACTTGGGTTCAGTGGTGAGATCTGTGGTGTTTATGAGGCCTGGCTTCTTTATGAACCTCACCTGCTTGGTTCCTTCCATCCCTGGGGTCTGTTTCCAGCAGGGACAGGGCGGTGTTTGCTGCTGGTTGAGCGAGAGGGGTTCCTTTGCTTCAGCTCCTGAATCTCCTGTGAATGCAGTGGGTCAGAAAGGCTGGGGTGAGCACTTACACCCTCCTGGGGGATTTGCATTTGGGAGATTTGCATTTGGGGTTATGCTGCTGGCATGTCCATCCAGCTTCCAAGTATTCCCTCAGAGTGTTTGGGCTGAAAGTGCTCTCGTCCCACAGTGCTGTGAGGGGGACCCGCCTTTCTTGATCTTGCTTCCTGGCTGCTTTTAGCTAAAAGAAGGTGCCTGTCCCTCCCTGCCATGGTGGTCAGGAATGGCATGGCTGCCCCAGTGCCATGAGCTGTGGGATCCTGGCCAGTGAGTCAGGTGGGTGTCCCACATACCCATGGGTATAAGCTTGGCCAGCCTGCTCACCCTCCTCCTGGGCAAAGTTGCCCTTTCCTTTGTGCCAGGAAGCACTGGAGTAATTAAATATTACCTGGCCTGGTATCTTAGCCCTTGATGGGATTTATTTGGGTTAGTGGACCCTGGAAGTCCCTGTGTTCTCCTCTTGCTGGTATCACCATTATAAACGTGTTTATAGCAAGGACTATCCCGGGCAGAGGGAAGCCCAACCTGCCGCCCTTGAAGCTGATTGAGGGTGGGGAAGCAGATTGGGCTTCACGTAGGATTTGTGTTGAAAATTTGTGTCAGGAAAGCACCTGCTGACAGCCAAAACAGATGCTCTCAGCTGCTTGGCCAACTCAGTCTGCCCCACGTCCTCATCCCGTGGCTTCTCTTTCACGCCCAGGATCTTGGTCAGTCAGGAACAGTGGCCACCCCTCTCGAGGTCCCAGTTCACCAGCCAAGCTCACTTCAGGGCAATAAAAAGACTCAGTTTTAAAAAAGTCAAACCAAGTTTATTTTCACAAGGGAATACCTCCAGTCATATTTTATTCATGGCTTCCAGCTCACACAGCTCCACTGCTTGAGATTCTCTGCAGGAGCATCAGTGCCATGGAGGGGGACTGAATGGGTTCCATCTGGGACGCATGGGCTTAGCTCTTTTCCAGGGGACACCTCTCCAGATGAAGTGGATATGCCACCCCGTTCCCATGCTTGTGGTGCTATTTTGGTACCTTCCAAGCAATCTGCGGGCGGGAGCCCTGCCCCTGAGCAAGCAGCTGGAGGATAATAATGCAGCTCAGAGGAGCAAGCTGTAGTTTTGCACAGCAAGTCGCCAGGACTGCTGAAAAGCCAGATTTATGGAGAGAGGGCTGCATTCCTTCGCCGCTTGGAACTGCAGCATCCCCACCCACCAGCTGCGTCCCAGCCTCGCTGCAGCTACGCCCTGTCCCAGCAGAGGAGCCTGAAATGAGCTGCTTCATTCTGGGGACTCCCACGGCCCAAGCAGCCGGGTCTGGCTTTCCCTGTGCCTTTGCTCAGGGTGAAGTTAGAGGGCTCCAATTTCTCTTTGCTCTCCCCCCCCACTTCATCTGAGAAGGTGTCCTCTGCTTGCCCTCGCTCCCGGGTGTCTCGGATCTCACGCGTCTCCCTGGCAGTGAGATAGTCGTGATAGTGGCCTGAAATGTCCTTCCTGATGCAGCCCTGATCGTGTTACAGCTCCACTCGTGGTCTGGATCCTACTTACTCTGGAAAACGGCAGAGGGATAGTCCCATCTGCTCCTAAGAAAGAGAAGAATTAACAATTCCCTGTCCCTTGCCAAGGGCCAGAGCTCTGAAGCGTGACGACTTCTCGCATGTCTGTTGTCAGGTGACGGTGCCTGGGAGAACCCAGAAGGATTAGAACTTGCTCCCTTTTGGCTCATGGCTCTTCCCTACCTGTCTCCACTTTAGGACAAGCTTTTAGTCTGAATCATTGGCCTATCCTCTGTAAATACCCAGGAGCCCTAAACTTCCCCGCCAGGGTTTGCATGTGAGGGAGTTCAGTTGATAGGGATTATCAGATCAGAAAGAACCACCCTCTAACTCTGTTCCATGGGACAGGCTGGGAACTTGTCCAAAACAAAATGCACTTCCTGAGCAGGGGCCAACCAGCCAAATCTGATCAGCTCTCAGGGCTCTGAGTCCACAGGCTAAGCTTGCCCTTGGGTCTGGTTCTGAACCCAAACTTCAGAACTGGGCACGAGAAAATTAAATCATGAGCTCAGATCTGTCCCATTTATACAAAAGTATCTGTTCCCCTCCAGACCTGAGGACAGACCAGAAAAGATCAACACACTTAAAACACTTTACAACTTGAGCCCATCTCCTGCAAAAAAAGAACAGGACTGAACACTGGGAGCTGCTGTGCGGACTCGTTTCCCTGGTTCTCTCGCACCTTAAAGAGAGGTGGGCTCTCTGGGAGCAGGTGGCTCCGTGCTCCAGTGCCTGAGGCATGAAGCAGTTCCTGGAAGCATGCAATTCTGGATGCTGTAAGAGAAACACCCACTGAGTTGTTTAACAATGCCACGCTGCGTTTTTGGATCCTCAACAAAAGAAGCGATGCCTCGGGAGCTCCTCTGGTGGCTTTGCTGCTCTTTAAGGAAGGCAATAGACTGTATAGTTATCACCTGAAATGGGATCAAATCCCTCCCACCAAACTATACAACCTACTACCTCACCTCCACAGAGCACAACAGACGGATCACGGGCACGGATTTGCTTTACTTGCACCCCCTGCCCCCACGGCTGGCGTAGAAGTGGATGAGGAGACCTGAAGACCTGACTGTCTCCTTAGGAAAGACAGTAGATTGTATAGTTAGCTCAGAGGGAGGACCGGACTCCACAACTATTCAATCTACTACCTCAGCCTCAAGGACAGCTTGGGACCATGGCAGCCTAAGGCACTGAGATGATCCTTGTCCAGGCACTGGGATGAGCCTTATCCCAGCATCGGCTGCTCCACAGGTCCTGCGAAGAGAAATGCATGAAAAATCATCAGAATTTGTGATGTCAGGGGAGAGGAGTCATATCCAACCTTGTCCTGGAGCTCTTTCTCCTTCTTCAAACCTCCTTCAGTCCACTTGGACTATACCTTGTGCTTGGCAATCACACTGGCTGCAGACTTCATGCACCCAAGGGTGCAGAGAAGCAGCAGCCCTGCCCTTGGAACCCCGGGCTACACATGGAGATAGCAGAGCTCTCGGGAAGCTGCAGCAGCGCCAAGCACACCCAGCCAGGCTGACCTCACCTCCTGAACACACAGCGTATCTAGAACAAACCTGCCAGACCAGATAAGAGAATCCATCAATTTAGCTGCTGTGCACTCCAGGGAATTGAGCAGATTAGAAATAACTGAGTACAAGGAAGCTTTTAGGCTGCAAATGTAATGGTATCGAGTACATCAAGGCAGATCTTATTTCCTAAACAAATGAGTGCAACATGCAGCCGTGCTGTCCCTCTAATGCTCCAGCCCAGCCAGGCAGTATTAGCATGGATCCGAGACAGACTGGCTTCCCCCCAAGCCCTTGGCTCACCTTCTGAGGCTTCTTCCTTCTCTGTACACCCAAATACAGAGGCGAGGTATTAATCTGCTAGTTCGAAAGAAACGTGTGAGGTTCTTTTGCAAGGAGAAAGAATTCCCCTTGGAGGTTAAAGGAAGCCCTAATGACGAGGGAGCCACGCCAAGCAGGCTGCATGTGCAGCCCAGCACAGACCCAAAGGACAGCTTCCCATGGGAGCTCAGCAGCAGGAGATGTCCCCAACCTCCACAAGCGTCTGCCGAGGGCTGTGGTGGGAGAGGAGGGGGCTCAGGCAGAAGTCTCCAAAGGGATAAAAGCTGCCTAATGCTTTGTGCTTCTGCAGCTACCAGGCACCAGCCTAAATATTCCCAAAGCTTTGGTGAACTGCTGTAGCTGGAATCCTTGTGAGAGTTTCGGATGGCCTCGGGTACAAGGGTATCTTTGCAGCAAGGTTTGGGAAGTGCCCTCTTCCAGAGCTCTCCGCAGGCTCTCCTCACTGGCGTTCAACACAGTCCAGGTAATTCTCTTAATTTCCTTTGACAAACTGATCCTTCACAGGGAATGCCCCACTGTGCTGGACCATCTGGCCCAGGCCTCTCCTGGTGTGACAGGGTATGAACAACGTCAAAAACCCAACGTGGCGGGACTGGATCCTACAGCATTGAAGTGCCCGGCCCGGCCCCGGTGCCAAGTGCATCCCGAACAGCCTCCTGATGGGAAATGCCATTTCTCCTGTTTTTATCAGCATAGAAAGTGATGCACAGGGGTTGCACATCCCTCCTCTGCGCATGCAACACCAGCCAGAGCTTCACTGAGGTTACAGCCAGGCCCAAGGGTCCATCAGGTCTGTCACTGCTCAGCTCCTTGGGGACAGAAGGGCTAGTTTAGACTAAAATGTTTCAGCTTCCCAAAAATTAAGCTGCTCCCACAAGCATCGAGCAGAAGGGTGGCAAGAAAGACAGTGGATGCTGCACTAGTCGGGGACTAGGGAGGTGGGTGGTCCAGATGATTCCTGGGTGATGCATAGAGGCAGAGGATGCTCATCTTCTCCAAAGAGACTTTTAGCAACTGACCTGGAGGAACAAATTTTCCTGATTCCCTATCTGGTGGCTTATATTACTTTAAGCACATAAATCAGATGTATCAGGCAGGCATTTAAAGGTCACTTTTGATACCATTGCAGACAACAGGCATTTGAGCCAATCTCAAGCTGTTGGTGGGAAATTACATTAAATAGCTCTGAGTTCCCATAGATGTAATTATACATGGAGAGAGAAAAAAAAAATCCCTTCTGACTTCTATAAGTAAACCTGAAAACAGAAGACTTAATTATAATAATTGTCTTAATGAGTATAGGTATTGGGAATACCCAGCTGCTGACTCTGGAATCCTGATTTTAGCAGGATCTGTGAAGAAAGGAGTCAAACAGGAGGATTTATGGATCAAACAGGGGTTTTTTTATGCCCAGTAAGGATGACTAAGAGCATCCTACCCTTAGTATTGCTGTCACACTTGTTTGTCCTACACAAATTGCAATGACAGGAATTCCCTCTCCTCATGGCCTGAGGTCTAAACCATCAAGACAAAAGATGGGGAAGGAAGGAGATGTGCCCAAATTTGCCTGGATGTGATGTAGCTATGCAAAATTCTGGATAAAATATCCAACAGGGTCTGTAGGAGTCAGAGGCCCACACCCAAAGCCTCTCACTGCCTTCTGAGATTAAACCCAGTTTTGGAAGATTTTTTGGATACTTGATTGCCGAGAACGGGACCTCTTTGAAAAACACCATTTTCTGTGCAGGCCTTAAGGCAGTGGCCCTGTAATTTTCACTTTCCAGATTCATATGGATTCCCTCGAAATTGGTCAAATTTGATTTTTATGAAAACACTTGACTGGTTCCTGCAAGCACGAAGGTCCCTGTGCAGAGTGTGTCACTATAGGGTCCCATTGTCTACAGGTGCTTGGAGGGATGAGGAAAATGGGAAGGTACAGGGTATGTTTTTTCACAGCAAGATCCTCCAGGCTGGAATAAAAATGGCATTTCCAGTCCAGCTTTCAGACTTGTTTTTGGGATCAAGAGGTGACCTAAACTGCTCCTCATTTAACAGGGCTCAGGGTGGCTTGCGATGACCCCAGCAGAAGACCCAAGATGATGCCCGCCAAATTTTGAAGCATCTTCACGCCAGAGATTCCTGAGCACAGCCAAGTGTCTGCGTTTAAAAGGAGCCCACCTCGGAGAGGAGCTGGAAAGGCTCCAAAGCTTTGAGGAGCTGATCTGGTTTATTAAGGAGCACTGAATGAAATGGAGGAGGGGGGAGGAGGAAACCATAAAACAACAACAAAGTCTCTGCTTTAAAAGCTGACACCGCTTTCAGCCTTTGTGAAGCCGCGGTCCCGTGTCGGTGCCAAAACGTGCCGGGGACAGGGAGGGCTTCTCAGTGGGAAATCAGGACCCTGAGTCTCCAAGAGGATTTTCAGCCTCCTGGAGCTGGGGCAGAACCGGCCCCGACTCCCTGGAACGGCGGCATTGGCACAAAATGGCCGAGTGTGGCCATTTTGTTCCCTTGGCTTCATGTCCTCCCAACCTGGCAGGGATGGAAAAATAAAAACCAAACAGACCCAAAAAAATTTAAAAATCAAACCCAAAATTAGCCAAAAAAAGCATGGAAGGTTTCAATAACTGCCCAACATTGTGGGGACCCACAGCGCCGATTGGAGCTGCTTATCCTGGCAGCAGCGAGGAACCCGCTCACAAGAAAAGCAGAAAACAGACCAAAAACCCATCTTGGACACACCCTGTGCCATGGGAAAGCAATAAAAAATGACATTTGCCAAACTAGCCATGAAGACAAGTTGTTTGCAACTCCTCCCAGGCCAGGCAAACCTCTCGGCAAAGCAAGGCCAACCGTCTTCCCAAACACCCCGTCCTAAAGTCAATATTAAATATCACACTTTGAAATAGTTAATCAAAGGTACCGTGAATAGGGAAAAAGAAATGGAAGTAAAAATATTTACAGTTCAATCCTGCAACAGCCCCTGTCTCCCAGCAATGCTTTTACTCCACACACTTCTAATGACAGAGGGAGCATTTCACATCAACTTTGTCATTGCATTTATTATTAAACAATTAGCAGGTACCTTTATAAATATCTGCTCATCACTTCGGGGTTGAGTCCCATCAGATGTTTCTAAACATCTGGATCATTATTAATGAATCTGATACTGTTATCTATAATGCAGGCATCTGTAACCTGCTGGTTAGATGACTTATGTTTTATTAACCCTTCCTAAACGCATTATTAGAGGTGGCCACAAAGGTCATGGGTTTTCTAAACGTTTGTGTATTTTCCTTATAAATTTGTATATAATTTACCCTCTCCTGAAGCAAAAATCTTTTTCGTAAAAGACAGGCGCTACTGATATTTCACGGAGTAATTTCACTAAATACTAAAAATAAGAGGTAAAAAATATCCTTCAGGCTTATTTTTACCTGTTCTGTACTCGATTCTATAGGTTAACTCAAAAATCTAAAGAAAGAAGATTTCTTTCTCTGTAATACTCTACAAAACTGTTCTATTAATGCTGTTTTCCTTCTCAATGTTCAGTTCATAAGCTGCTCATGAAAGGTGTGCAGGTAACGTCCACCTCTAACATAGATTTGGACCAAAACATTAAATTTGCACCGTGAAGCACCCGCCCAGCGCCCGCCTGAGCAGCCCCGGCTCTGGGACCACCGTGGCCCTGCCACTCTCTCTTTGTCTGTTTGCAAACAAGCCAAGGGGATATGGAGGCAAATCAAATACCTTTCTGTGCAAGAAAAGCCATTTCACCTCTTTCTGCTCTCCTTCCCAGCTCCGCTCTGGAAGCGTCTGCTTCTCTCCACATGTCTGGAAAGCCACTCAAGGGACGGCAGGACGATCATTCCAACACCTTATCAGAGCCTGATCCTCCCCGTGCCACAGGGCAGGGATCTGCTCCTCAGAGTGTCCATGAACAAAGCGACGTGGCTACTAACGCCAAGACATCCAGGCTACTGAAGGAAACGCAGATCGCTTAAAAAAAAAAAAAAAATCACTTTTATTTGGCGCATGTTCTGGTGTTTTTGCCCCGCTTCTGCGCAGAATTTTATGGTAACGCCACCAAGTTCCTTTAAACTTTCAAGGCGTGTTCCTGTTGATGGTGTTTCTGTTGTGTATCGCACCTTAACGTGTGCAGGATACACACAGAGTGCAGCAAACAGCTTGTGAGCACAGTACAGCTCCAGCCTTGGGAGAAAAGCAAGGGCTTAAAAAGCCAAGAACAGCTATTGCTTTAAATATTTAAATTAAGATGTTTTTATTCCTGAGATGAAAACTTTCAAGGCAAGAAGGCAATAAACAAAAAAATCCCTAAAAAAATATCCTCCGGATTACATCAGCTAAATCCAGGCAGTGCCAGCTCGGTGGAAAGGTCAGATCCCGTACGCACCAAAAACAAGAGGACACACAACAGGTTAAAATGCTACCGTCCGGCAATGACCGGCTCTGGTCATACCAAGCCGATGTGTAAAACCGTCCGCCCGTCCAAAAACAAATTAAGACAACAGTGCTCTCTGGTACTTTATAAATCCAGAAGAAAGGAGGGCTGTTTTATTGAATATAGCGAACAAACCTTTCCGTCCGGCTATTCCGTGCAGCCCCGCGGCTCTGCGTGCACCGAGTAGCCCTTACGCTGCTCATACAAAAGCTCAGTTTGGCAATTCCAGGCATTTTCAGTGCTCAACATACGCCAAAACTACCCACTCTCTGCCTCTGCCTTTGGTCCCGTTCCAAAATGTCCTTTTTTTTTTTTTTCCTCTTTTTTTTCCCCTTTCTCTCTCTTGCTACAGCCGGTGCCACGTAGAGACCGGAGAGTTGGGCTCGGACATGGCCGCAGCCTCCAAAAAAGAGCCAAGTCCCAGCGTCCTGGCTTCCCCCTTCCAGACGGGAAACAAAATGGCCATGGAGCAGCCATTTTGTTTGCTGCGGGATGGGAGGGAGAAGGGAAGGGAGGGGAGACGCAGGCCAGGCGGGAAGGATGAGGGGGGAGAGGGGAGGGCGTCAATTCGGCAGGAGCCCAAAAGCTCTGCAGCCATGCCCGGGCGCGTCCTCCTTCCTCCTGCCGGCCCCGTCCAGTCCCACAGCAGGACTGAGCCGGAGGGATGGACGCAGGGTTGGTTTTCCAGCCCTCCCAAGCCGGTGGAGCCTGAGTTGTCCGGCCTGACACGGGTTACACTTCCCTCCCTGGGCCTGGCACCTCCATCCCGCCCGCAGGGTCCGGCGCGGCTGCTGCCGGGCTCTGCGAGAGCTCCCGAAGGGAGCCGGGCAGGAGAGCGGAAACCAAGCCAGTAACGTCAAACTCCTGAACTTCCCCGGGCAGGAAACGGTGTAAATAACACCCGCGGGGAGGGGGAGAGGAACCCGGCCTTGGGGACAGCGTGGCCTCTGCAACCCGGATCCCAACGGCACCCGCGGGAACAGCGGTCCGAGCTTCCCTTGCTCGCTCCTGTCAGGGTGAGCCTGCCTCAGAAACAGGGGCTCTCTCCAGCAGGACCTTGTGCCCACAAAAAGCCTCGTGAGCTCCGCGACTTTTACCTTCCTGCCCTTCCACGGAGCAGCACCACAGCTGCCCATCGAGGCAACACACCCACGGCTTGAGGAACCGGAGATGCCTCTCACTGGACCCTCTTCTCCCGAAAGCACAGGGCTGAAGTCTCAGTTAGCATCCAACAAGACACACAGATGAATCCCTCCCTCCACCACAGACATTATGTTCCTCCAAATCCTGACCAAAACCAATGAGAGGTTTTTAGAGCAAGGCAAACACCTCACAAACCTGTTTGGGAGTACACGGCATGGGAAGACCCTTAGGAGGACACAAATCAAACACCCCTGGGCTTTCTGCTTCTGTAGGCGGGACAAGCCATGAAAATCAGGAGTATTCCCAGGATTTAGGACTGGTAAGATCTCCTCATTACAAGCTCTATCCCTTAAGGACACAGGGAACTGGAAATACCAAAAGCCAGCACAGCTTTGAAGCTGTTACAGGACCTGAAGGAAAATCCTGTAAGGAAGGTTGTCCATAGGATGAGGCACTTTGTGCCATATTCACATGGGATAAATTTAAGCACAGGCAGCTGGACCTGCTCAGCTTTCTCGAGTCAGTGGGGAGGGTAATTTCTCTGCAGAACAGTTCAGGGCAGAAGCACAATGGCAACACCTTGAATTATCCTGTGAAAAAAGTTAAATCTTTAAGATTTTTTTAACAACCACTATTCCTCCCTACCTGATCCTCACCAATTCTGGCAAAGTAACCTAAGATCTTCAGGTGAAAATGGTTATGGATTTATTAGTACTTTGCTGTGATTGATTAGGCTTATTAAAATGTCCCTGAAAATAAGCATCACCCGTAACAAACTCCACTGAGAGCCTGCTCAGGATATCCTGAGTTCTGGTATGGCTTTGATGTGGAGCCATGTGACCCCACAGGTAGGTTTGTGCACTTTGTATTAACCTCAAAGTCTGGGAATTCTGAAGGCATTTGAGAGATCCAAGTGTGGTTTATTTTACCAGGCTTTGGGAAGACAAGGCTTGCTTGAAAATGCCTTTGCACGGAGAGAATAGAGAATTTCTTGTGTACTACTCTCCCAGGAAAACCAGCAAGACAGGTTGGAGAGTGATGACCAAAGGGGTCTGGATGTGTATAGGAACAGATCAAGAATGGCCACACGTCAGGCTGAAGCTAAGAATGAAACCCAATTTCAGCTGCTCTGACACCAATACTCTCTTCTAGAAACCCCCTGACAACCTGAGGAACTCTGTTTTGACCCTTATTCCGAGTGAAAATGAACAGAGCAGGACAAGACACATTTACAAGACACATTTACAAGATGGGGTGTTTTGCCTTTCCCAATAACAGGGCCCCTGCATCAGCAGCACCTTCCTGGTGGTCCTGAGATGGAGAAATATGGAACTGGGGACATGCACAGGGCTGGGATTGCTGAATCTACCAACAGCACACCCAAAACTGCACGTAGCCCCTCGGCACTAGCTGGTTATTCAATAAATCTTAGTCAAATGGGGGTGCATGGGGGGAAAGGTGGGAATACAGAGAAGAAGCAAAGGGGGATGTTTGGGAAGTTTATGGAGGGGAGGGTGTCTGATGTGTAAGCATGGGAATGAGACCAGGAATGCACAGGTTTTGTGGACCTGGGAGGGAGCTGAGATGGTTTATGTCAGGAGAGGGAGGTGTGAACATGATTAAAATGCTGGAGCTTCACAAAGGACCAGGGAGGATTTGCTGAACGGGGATATTTTTGTAGCCTCCAATCTGGGCTGCTGTGGGCTCAGTAAACTGGTGGTAGATTAAACCGTGGTCATGAAAGGAGTCCCTTCCACCGAACAGGCCACTTGCTTTGGTGCCTTCTGTGACCTCACCAGCTCCCTCATTCAAGGCACTCCCTTGACATTCTAGCGTTGAGGAGGGCTGTGGCTGCCTGGCTGGTTGGAAGCCAGCAGACTGATCAGGCACGTGGCCCCATAATTAAAACCCGTGAGATTCTCCTCCTCAGGGATGTATCCCTGCATGCAGGAGCTGGTTCTCATTCCTCTGCACACACATCCTTGCTGCTGAGAATTGTCATTTGAGAGTAGGTAGAGCACAGAACGCCTTCGGGTCAGAGCTGGGTGCAGAGGACAAGCCTCCCCTTTCTGTTTGGGATCAGGGCTCGTGAGAAAGGGTCTGTGGTGCTGTCATGGGTCTTGCAAGCCAAAGAACTCTACCCTTGTGCTTCAGCTCAGGGCTTTTTCCAACCACGTAGCAAAGCTGTGGAAATCAGCTGCTCATCATCATGTGTTGGAGTCGAAGGACTTCCTCAGCATCAACGTTTCCCCTCTGGCTGTTTTGTTTGAATTTCTTCAGGTCTTCTGCTCTGATCACACCCCAGCGAGCCTGTACAAACACAGCCCCACTGTCATTCCTCGTGTGCTCTCTCCTCCCCACACTGGCCATTTGCTCATGAAATTCAGAGTAGATGAAAATGTGAGAGAAAAGCCAAGGTGGCGAGAAAAACTTTCCTTGAAAATGAGGAGAAGTGGTTTTGGTTTTATTCCTTAGTTGGTGCGTGTGGGTGAAGCAAATTGCCTCCTCTGAGCATTGGGATGGATTCAGTTCTTCTCAGGTTTGTCCAGTGGTACCTTCCCTCACTGGGCCTGAGCATTCTCTCGGGAGGTTTTAGGACTCCTCCATTTCTGTCTCGGGGAATTTATGTGCATAAGGCAGCAGCAGCACCAACAAAATCATTTGGGATGGGAAAAAACAGACTTAACAGCTGCATTGCTAAGCTCCTGCATCCAGTCTTAGTGAGTCACTTTGCCTCTGCTTCCTCCTTTGGGAGACAGATATTCCCTACCTGGGATGCTGAGAAGGTTATTAGTTAATGTACTAATTAACCGAATGTGCTTTGAACAATGGAATTGCTTGAGGCAGTGGATCTCATGAAGGTCTAAGTCTAATACTGGCTTTAACAAGACTGGGCTCCCAGTTCTTATCAGCTGGGACACCTTGCCCTCAGCCAGGGAGAGAAGAATTGAACTCCTATACATTATTCATGCTGTTGGCACAGCACTTCCGAAGCACAAAGGCCCGAGTCCGTCCAAGCTCTTTCCTGCCCGATTCTCCCACCACAGATGAAGATGGAGCTGCCGTATCACAGACAGAGCTCTGAGGCTCCAGACCAAGGAAACACAGAAAAACCCCAAGCCAGGGGTTTTGACAACATTGCTGATCTTTTCAGTGCGTGCCCAGCAGTCTGTTTGTGACCCACATCCCACCCTGCTCTGGAGCTCTGCTCACACCCAGGACAGTTTCTCCTCTCTCTTCCAGAAGCTGGATGGTGGCAGAGAACTCTCTGCCCATTGAAGTGAGAGATGGCTTTGCTTTCCACATCACTGGGACCCATCCCAGGCTGGATTTGGAGCTGCAGCTGCCACAACTCCTGCAAGCCAAACCAATTGAGACTTTGGCCAGTCCTGAGCTCATCCAAAAGCCATTTTGTGCAGCTTCAGGCACATTACGTGTCTATTGAGGCAACTGAACAGGGATGTCAAAACCCACAGTGGAGATTTTAACCTGCTGAAAGGTTCCAAGAGAGATGTAACCACTGGAGGCTGGTGAAGGTTGTTTGCCTTGAATTCACATTTGGTATCAATACAACAATCCTGCTCAACCCTGCACTGCATCAGGGTGCCAGAGTTACCCCTTGAGAGTGACACTGTCCCCAGGCCTGAGGGGGCCTGAAGGAAGAGAAATTGAGAGAGTTTAGGTTACTCGAGGAACAGAGTTTGATTTCCAAACGTGGAACTAAATTCTCCTTCCACACCAGCTCTGCGAGCTCTGCAACCCTGCAGGTTTAGCTGCTTCCTCCCCAGCTGGAACAGAAAACGCCAGGCAATGTCACAGCTATTTCTTCCGTGTCACATTTATACAATGCAAAGACTGAATTGTAAGAAGCTGAAAATCATAATTAGGCAGGCAAGAACCTGCAGTCTGAAAAATTCATCCCTCTCTAGTCTAGTCTGAGGCATGTATTGTATGAGGCTCTCAAGAGCTGAGTTTTCAGAGCTGCATTTTCAGAACTGAACTGCTTCTGCAAGCAGGGCCCCTAAAATAAGCAAGATTAGCAAATGTTCCCACCTCCAGCAGTTCTGACGATGACACCAACAGACAGATTTTCATCACCCTTTTGGCTGAGCCCTTCTGGAACTGTGGACATATTTTCTACAGGCAGAATCCTTTCTAAAACTCCCCCTTTGCAACACAGAAACTGTACAGATCCCTAATTGCAGCCAAGTTTGACCACAGATCCAGCTCTCGGCCCTCTCTGTGGACACAAAAATGCTTTGGAGAAACAATATCAATATGGCTTTGCTAATTGACGGTCTTGTGTTGGCTTTGACCCATCAGTTGATTGACCATCCTCAACTGTCATTTCCTAAACCCAATTTTTTTCTGCTTGTTTATCTTCCCCGGCCTTGTTTGCACACAGCCACCACCCAAAAAACCTCCGTCCAGGGAGCGGGATTTATCACTCTTATTTCAGTAGCAGCAGAGCACAGAACGATGTAGGGCCTATGAAAAGAAGTACTGCTGTTTTCTTTTGCTTTTCATTTATTCCTTATGGTAAATCAGTGCATTCCAAACCAAACAAAAATCAGAAGATTTAGGACCCGAAGAGCAGCCTGGAGCAATAAAACAGCGGCTGAGGACAGGTTGCATTTAGAAAGGAAGCAACAAGTAGCCCTTGAAAGCAAATGCAATGTTTAACCTGTGCTGCATTCCTGACATTGTTCCTGGCTGTAGTGGCACTTTGGCACTCAGCACATGGCAGGAGCTCAGGTGCCTGGATCCCTGAACGCTGCACAGGGGGAGGACTGGGCTGGGCACATAAACTCCCCAGGGTAGGGACCATCTTCCTCTTTATGCGGACAGCACTTGGTGTGACGGATCCCCCAGGACGCTCCAGTGACCACCAGGAAGAGCTATTTAAGTGGAGGTTGACACCGTTTGGGTGTACAGGACACCAGGACTGGGAATTGTAACCTGTAGTTCTGTCCCAACTCTATCACCAAGCTCGACCTTTCAGAAGACCCTAAAGGACCACGCACGTTTGAGCCACTGCACTACAAGAAAAACACTGATCCACACACCAGCTCCTCTTCTGATTCCATTTCAGCCCAGGCCGGTGCGATACCTGACATTTGTAGCCCACTGCAGGACTGTCACATGTTTTTTGCACAGTTGGACAAAACTGCCAAGGAAAATAAGCTGAAATGAACCCTCAGGATCCTGCACCAGCATCTATCAACTTTACCAGTGTTCTTACGGAGCAGGACTGAGAGCCCAGTCCCTTCCCCGACCATAAGGGGACCGTGTGTCCTGTGCTCAGGATCCCATGGGATGAACAAGGCTTTGAAGCCAGGCAGCCAAACATAATCCACCTTTACCTGCTTGTGGTAAAGCTGAGCTGGGATGAGCAGGCAGAGTCTGGAAAGCCGAGCTTATCTATCTGTGTGTCACAGCGATCCCTTTGAACTGCTCAAAGCCCTTTGGAGAAGCCGCCCTCCCCCCAGAGCAGAGGCTTTTCCCGGGCTGGGTGCCGCTGTTCGCTGGGATCGCGTTGGCTGCAGCTCCCCCGGGACTGCCCCAGCCCGGCCCAGGCTGCCGAGCCCGGCGGGGAGCGGAGCGGGCGCTGCCAGGCTCAGAGCGAGCCTTGTTCTCAGCGTGCCTGGAGTGGCCGTGGCAGACAGGGATGAAAACAGTGCCCGGGAGGCATCTGCCTGCAATGGGGCGTGCGCGGCTGATGCGCAAGGATGAACAGATGGGTTCATTACACAGGGAGAAATGGACACTAATCGTATCCAGATTCACCAACTGCAGGATTTCCTCCTGAGCCCTAAAGAGCAGGAAGCCCTTACCTGCTTCGTTATCCTGTCTCTGTTCATTAGCCCCTTTCCCCGCCCTGGGAACCGCATCTCCGCTAATCCCCAGGGCAGGGGAGGGCCCGGACTGCAAAGCTGAGATCCAGATGGGAGCTCCTACCGTGCTCAGGCTCGGCTGGATCCAGCCGCAGGTCAGGGGCAGATCCTGGCTGCCAGCTCCAGCACAGCCAGGCTCCATCAGCTCAACTTTCCCTACTCTGTGAGTTTGTTGCCAGGCTCTTCTTTTGCTGCTGCCTCTCTGAAGAGCCAGGAAGATTTCAGGATTAGCAAGAGCAAGGTGAACAACAAAGACTGTTGGGGTTTGACACATCACTCACTGTGTGTCTCCACATCTCTGCTGAGATGCAGCCACTCCTGGGGTGGAGTTTGGTGTGTGTGGCTGTTGGGGACAGGGAGAGAAGGAGGTTTTGTGGATTGAAAACAGCAGAAGCAACTCCCCAGCAGGCTGTAGGATGACTGGCCAGACTGAACTGGGAGGTGATGTTGGAAACCTCATCTGTATTCTTATATCTGGGAGACTGAAACATGCCGACTGGTCGAGTTTCATCACCTGCTTGGATTCTGTGCAGTGCCACCTTGGAGAAAGGAGCAAAGCCCTGCCAGACACTTTAATCCATGTCCTTCTGCATTCATCCCAGCTCTCTTCAGAGGCAGTGATGTGCTCCCAAGGCACAGCAGCTGGAGGGATGATCCCAGGCATCCTCCCTGTGGGGCTGCTCAGCTGCAAGGGTCTGAGCCCAATCCTTCTCCCACAAACAGGAGCTCTGAGAGCAGAGGTGCAGAAACTGAAGCTATTGATCATGTTGGCATCAGCACCTGCCCTGACTTTTGGTGGAGTCTCTATGTGAGGAGTTTCCTGCTTGGAAAACTTTATAACCCAAGTTGTTGCTCCGAGTTGGGCTTTTGGGACCTTCTCTCCTTGCATGCCCAGGGTGCCTCCACTGCCAGCCGGAGCTCACATTTCTGTTGGCAAACTTGCTGCAAGCAAATTAGCCTGCTCCCATCCTTGTGCCTGCTCCCATCCAGATTCACTCTGGCTCCACATGCCAGGAGTGCTGCCCCTGCGACCTCCATTCCCCTCATCAGAGCTGATGCCCAGCGCTGAGCAAACCAAGACTGAAGGATGGGAGAACCACTCCCTGAATTCTCGGTGTTACTCCCAGAACCTCCCAGGCCCTGCAAAGCCGCTTCAGGTCTCCATGCCTGGCACTAAAACATCATCATGGACCATCCTGTGAGTCCAAACCGGACCTGAAGATTGAGATAAAGGTGGCTGTGGCTGTCCTGCAGAGCCCTCAAGCTGCAGGGAAGAGGAAGAGGAGGAAGGAGGAAGCACAACGTTTGTCGTGGTCTTGCAGATGAGGAGAAACCTCCTGCCCAGCCCTGCACGAGCCTGGGATGCACGGCCACCTCCCTTGGGCTGGGCCTCCCAAGCCCAGCAGGATGGTGATGTGCTGGCAGCAACCACAGAAGAGAAAAGCACTGGTGGGGGAATGAGCAGGAGAGGTTCACGTGAAGCCAGCAGCCCACAGACCTCCCAGAACAGGGGGATATTTGGTTGCCATCACCTCAACAACACAACCCCCACCTTTCTGACCCCACAGACCTCGCCTCACGCAGCGTGTTGGTTGTGTCCTTTGCTGGGCTGCTTCTCTTACATTTTCTGGGGCCAGGACTATCTGGAGAGCGACCCTAGCATGCCAACCCTGCGTGTCTCATGGGCTTTCCAGCTGCAGAGCCAGACAGCACAGCTCAGTGCCCATGAGCAGCCCCACAATAACAAACTGGTCACCTCCTAGTTCTGTCCTCCCAGACCTCACCTTTCACAGCAGCCAATTATCACCAAAGTTAAACAGTAGCCACGAGCAACTCCAACATAAAAATCCAGTACCACAGAAAAAAAAACTAGAGAGAAATTAGGGACTGAGAGAGGTGACAGAGAGAGAAAAACCCTGCAGGGAGAAAAATAAATGGTATTGATTCTTCTGAGGCCCAGCTGTGGGGTGGTACAGAGGGTGAATCAGATCTGGATGTGTTCCCCATGGTGCACGAGGCTGCCAGCATCAGCTCTCCCTTGGATGGGCTTCTACAAGGATCTCATGAAACTTGTACCCCCAAATCCCTTGGAACAATTAGTGGAAAGGCTGAGGGTGGAGCCCACAGAGGTCAAATTAGTCTCATTGCCTTTTACCCCTTCTTTTCCCACCAGAAGTAGTTCCTGGAGTGGTGAAGCTGCTTACACGGATGGTCCAGCATGGGGGAAGCTTTTCCCCTCGGGTCTGGCCTGTGGAGACACAGAGCTCAGCATTTTCTGCAGCTGTAAATCAGGCAGTTTCCACCAATGTAAATTTTGCTCTGAGTTCTAGGGGATTAAAAAAAAAAAAAAA
>VZTI01001199.1:624542-639515 GCA_013397865.1 Struthidea cinerea | reverse complement strand
CCTTCCTCCCCCGTCTTTCCTCCTCTAAGTTTCGCACAGACGATCTCAGAACTCGGCCAGGGAAATTCGGGACTTTCTCGCATTCAAGCCACCGGCTCCCCCCCTCCACCTCCAGCCTCCCCCCGTCCACCAACACCAACCCCGGAAAAACAACAGCGCCAACCCACCCCAAAGTCTTTGTTCTTCCAAAAAAAAGAGAAAAAAAGGAGGAAAGAAAAAAAAAATCAATGTTGGGATGAGAGCTGGAGGGAGCCTGCAGGAGGTTTCTCCGCGTGCGCGTCCGAGTGCGTGCGTGCGGCGGTCGGTCCCTCTCCCGTCCCTCTCCCCAGACGCTCGCTCGCCTTGTAAAACTTTGCTGCATGTGACGCTGCTCCGGCCTCCTCTGGCAGCCTGACAAGAGCCGCCCGGCCGCAGAGCGCAGGCGGCTTTTCAGGGAGAAACTCCATTCCGAGGGATGAGAGCATTCACATGTTTGCAGCAAGGGCTGGCGCCTCGAGCCAGGGCCGCAGCAATGCCGAACCTCGCCACGCCGGCCCGACCCTGGGGTCACGGCAGGGGGAGAGGAGCCGAGTTTAAAGCTGGGGAGACTTTTCCCCCTCCTGTTTCTCCCCTGGGATGGGGGGCCCAGCGCGGTGTAAGTGCTGAGGGAGGTGTGCAGGGGTCACGGTGGCTGCAGGGAAAGGAGTCTCGGCTGACCTCGTGCTGCCACCTCTTCTCTGAAAGACCCAGATCCCTTCAGGGTGGGATGAAACACCACCAGCTCCCCCTGAGAGCACTGCCCAGGAGGGAACAGGGCAGCTCAGTTTAGGGGGATTTGAGGGAGTTTACCCTAAAAAAAAGCCCGCAGCAGGCAAGCAGGAGCATGGAAAGCAGCTTCCCCACACTCTTCCCATCCTCTTACCAGCCGTGAATGATGGACGGAGCTGTCACTGTCAGCGTGGCAGGTCAGGCCACTGCGCCGAGCTTTGCCACCATGCTCTTTTTGGCCTCTTCTTCTTGTTTCCAGACAGGACTTCCCTTGTCCAGGGGGGAATCCATGACGACCCAGCTCCTCTGTAATCCCCCATTTTGGGTGAAGGCCATCCCAGGGGATGGGGATGTGTGAAGACAGGGACAGGTCCAGGGTCACTGTGCTGCTGGTGCCTGGGTCCAGTGCAAGTCCCCACCCTGAGCATTTCCTGGCACCAGCCAGTCCCACCACCCCAGCAGCAGGCTCTCCTCTGTGAGGGTTATTATTTTTTACATATATATATTTTTTTTTTTAAGGAATTATTTGCCTACGTGGAGCTCGGCGCTGCAGGAGAACAGAGCAAACAGCCTTATCGAGGGCAGCTGTGCCACAGGGCACTTCCTCATGTGTGGCTGCAAGATGGGGCCCTCCATGGCTGCGGGGGGGCTGGCAGCCCCTGGCCTTCCCACTGAGCAGACACCAGGGAGACACCAGGCACCAGCCAGGCATCGGGAGAGCTCTCTGGGATGCTTCCGTCCTGGCTCCACGGCGGGAGAGCAGCACAGCCAGGAGGGGGTTTGGACTGGACTGAAGGGTCTGCAGCAGGCCGACTTTGCAGGGGAAAGGGGAGGATGAAACAGTCGCTCTGAGCTCAGCTGCACTTCCCCGGGCACAAAGGCTCATCTCGTTGCTTCCCAGATCCTGCCAGACTCAAGCATCCAAGCCCGGCGGAGAGACAGACCAGCCTTGACCTGAGATTCCCTCTCCTGACTGCTGTCGCTGCCTCCCTTCTCCCCCGGGCAGCTGGGAGCAGATGAGGCCAAAGTCCCAGCAATCTCAGTTCTCCACTGGAGGCCGATAAACGGCGCGGGCACGGAACGGCAGCGATCCCCACCCAGCCTGGCTTTGTGCAGGAGAGTCAATATTTAAACCAGAGTTTGTTTCCTGGGCAGACAGGGGAGCGCCAGTGGGAGAAATCCCCAGCTCCATCCTGGGCGCCAGACCCAAACCTCCTCCTCCACCCCTTCATTTGTTCTCCCGACCACATGTTCCACCCTGGATCCCCTCTCCTGTGGGAACGGGGCCCCATCCCCTTCAGCTGGGATACCTGAGCACCAGCTGCAGGGCCAGGCACTGACTAATGGGCAGCCATTTAAGGGAGAGGGATGCCCAGCCAGGGTTTGGGTTGTCTCCTTGCCTGCTCCTGGTGCAGATATTGTCCTTGTGGTGGGGCCCCTCAAATGAAGCATGGGACAAGAACCAAGGATAGAAATAGGCTTTTAGGAAATATTCAATCATGAATGATTGAGTAAGAATGGCAGCCCCTGCTTCAAAGTAAGGCAGTGCACTGAAAGCTTTGAAACCTGGTTTTCATTTAAATTGAGCAAAAACTATAGTCAACTGTTGAGTTTTCAGCCAAGTTTGTGGGCCCTGATGAACTGGGCAGAAATTACTGGCAGGATGCATGCACTGGTGCAGCTTTAGGTAAATCCCTTAGGTAAATTCCTTAGGCAAATTCCTCAAAGGACAGGAAATAGCACCTTTCCACTGCAGTCAGGCAGTGCAGAGGCTGCACGAGGTTTGACAGGCATGTGACCAGCAGAAGGTGGCTTTAATTTGGAGGGTAAAGATCCATGCTCCTGAGCAGGTGCTGTGTGACCTGGGAGATGCAATGCCCTGTGTTGGAGCAGGTCATAAAACAAGGTGATAAAAGGCCGGTGGGGAAGGATGGAGCTGTCGGGGGAAGATGGAATGGCTGAGCCCACCTGACTGGTCTGGCAGCGGCAAAGGGTCTCCATCACCCCTTCCAGAAGACCTCAGGGTCAATTTTAACTCCAAAAACCTCATTTCACACATCTTGTTTGAAGCAGCCAGGCCCTCTGCTGCCTCCACCCTCATTCCAGGTGCATCCACTGCAGTTTGCTCAGCCTAAATATGCCCACCTTCCATGGAGGTGAGGAAAATTAGGGGGAAACTGAGTTTTAAACAGCTGGTTTAGCCCATGCTTTGGGGAAAAGACCAAAGGAAGTGCCTGTCTTAAACTGAAACCTTCCCTGAGTGAGGGAGCATATTATGCAAGAAAAAAAAAAATCTAAAAAAAAAAGGAAAGACCCAATGGTTGTTTTATAGCTGTATTTTGGAGCATAATTAAATCCTCTTTGAAATCATCTCTGGTGTTAGGGAACAGGTCCATGCATTATTTAACTGTAACACAAACTGGGAGGGAGGGAGGACAGACAGGACCAATTTCACGACACTGAAGGGAGCTGGGTGGGGGCTGCCAGTCCCAGCACGTACCACCACTGCCCTGCAAGCCCTGGCTGGGGGTGTGCATGGACCCTGCCTGCTGGAGAAAAAACCCTGTGTGATGGCAGGTCCCCAGAGGACAGGGATGAGATGCGACCCCAGCTGCTGCTGCTGCTGCTGCTGCAGCACATGGGAACCTGCTCAAGGAACCCTAAACGTCTTCCCAGGGAGTGCAGCGTCACCTCTGTGCAAAAGACTGCTTCATGGGGAACTGAAACGGGGAAAATCTGCGTGGCTGCCACAACAGCACAGACTGGTGCAAAGAAACTCTTGTCTGGGGAGCTCAGCATCAATCAAACCTGCTGCCACTGGTGAGCTCTGCTACACAGACAGAGCCAGCCGTGCCCCACTGAGCACCAGAAGCCCTCGACCCTGATACCTCGCCAGCCTTTGGCCAGCTCAAGGTTTATCCCTTTACTGCAGACAGCCCTGGATGGCTGCCCCTGCTGCAAGAGAGCCCTTTGTGTGCAGCTCTCCAATCCCGGCGGCTCCGTTTCCATCAGCAATGGGAGCAGGAGCCCAGTAGGGCTCATGCTGCTGCTGGCTGGAAGATGCCCCTCAGTGCAGCCAGGCCAGTCCAACCCAGCACCCACCTCCCCTGAGAGCGTGCAGGCTGCCTGCCCAGCCCACAGCTCTGCTGGGTGCATCCTAAACACGGCCCATTCAGTGACTGAAATCCTGCCCAAAGCAGCGTGTCCCTTCCCAAGGGCTCTCTGTGTCCACATCCCAATGCTGCCCTGAGCCGGGCCGGACTCGTCTCTTTGGGACTCTGCTGTTCTTTGTAGTGGGACTCTGTTTCCCTTCCCTGTTTTGATCCCATAATTTCCTTTTCATGCCCATGGGAGGTGGGGTGCTCCCGGGTGTTCAGGTACCCTCAAACCTTAAATATGGATGCCAGGTTGATCTTGCCCAGGATGAGCTACCTGCCAGGCAAAGGTGCTCTCTCCAGAAAGGATGAGGCAGGAGGCTGTCACCTGGTATAACCTTCCCTGTGAAGTGACCTTGGATCTCCTGCTGCTTCTCAGCTCAGGCAGAACAAAGCAGTCCTTTGTCCCTGCAGCTCAGGGCTGGCTCCTTTAGTACCTGGGCATTTTCTGGATTCCTGGACTTCCCCAGCAACTCCAGAGCTTACAGCCTGGACCAAAGGGACAATGCCTTTCTGCTCTCTCTGCTACACATCCCAGTCGAGACAGCCATGAGGATGGAGCTTTGGTCCAGCTGGAACCTGAAGCCAGATGTCCAGAAGTCTGTTGCTGGCCTTGCTGGAGAGGAGGTGTCAGTTCTGGCACCATGGACTTTGGATCAGAAAATAGAAATATACAGATATCGAAACAAGCTCGGGGTTTCTGGAGGAGTCCAAGTTGATGAGCTCTCCCTGCCGAGGAGTCAGTCGATGGGGAAGGAGGCGGCTGGGATGGGCGCCCTGCGGAACAGCAGGCTGGAGCCACGGAACAGCTGCCCCTGAGGAGGAGAGCACGGGGTCAGGGCAGCCTGAGACCTGGCCAGGGAACTACAGCTGCTTTAGCAGGGCCTGACTCCATGCCCGTGGCAGGGCTGCAAGGCCTGGGCACCCTGGGCTGCTCCGCAGGAGAAAGTGGGGACCCAGCCCTGTGGGTGCTGGAGTTGGGCATTTCCCCCAGAGGTGACAGATGGGGAGGGGCACGGACTCTGCTGCGTGCAATGCACAGGCTGAAAGCTCGCAGGCTGCGAGCTCGGGGTGTGCAATGGGCAGAGCAGCACTGCCATGCTGGTACCGGTGCCAGAACTGGAGGGATAGAAGCAGGCTACAGAGCACGGCAAGGATGCAGCACAGGCACATTTGGGGAATGCTGGAGACTTGGGGAAGGAGCAGAGGGAGCCCAAAGCCCAGTGTGTGCCCTGCTCCCTCACCTGAGCACTGAGATACCTCCAGCAGTGGATCCAGGATGCAAAGGCGGGCGCGTAGGGAGGGAGGCCGGCGCGCAACCTGCACGGCAACAGGGAACAGCTGAGGTGGATGTGTCACCTTACCCACACAGGTAACACAAGAGCAGCAGGAAGTGTCAGTGAGGACACGGGGGGGCCGTGTCCACACCGGGCTGGTGGCCAAGTGACAGCTCGTTATTTACAATGCAGCAGATCTGTAATTTAATTACCCCTGGAGTGCACAAATGAGGAGCGTTACCTGGAGAGACGTTGAGAGTCCAGGACTGTATCTACACGTTCAAAAGCCAGCAGATACTGAGAAAACACTACACCAGACTTGGATCCCACTCTGTTCCCACGAGCACAAATGCAGAAGACTTGCAGCGGTGGGACTGGGAAGGCAAGCTTGGTCCTGCTCCTGTCTGCTCCCATCGCTGCCGTAAGAGCTTTGCTTCCCTCGTGCTGCTCCCTGGAGCCAGCACGGTCCCTTTGATCCCTCTGCCTCCAGCCTAGCTCAGATCGGACCACACCACCACAACTCTCCCTATTTCTCACCACCTGAGCTTTTCTGCTGCTCGTGTCTGTGCCCTCTGATCTAAAATTATAAGCAACCTGGGAAAGGAAACGAGCCAGCTCTGCGAGGTGCCACAGAGTTTACAGGGCTGTAGGAAAGCTTTACGGTCGTTAGCAGCCCATTCAGACAACGAGGGGCTGCAAGAAAGGAACGGAAAGCTTTAGATCTCAGTGTGAAGGACATACCCACAGTTGTTCACTGCCATAAGATCTCCCACGAGAAGGAACGGGTATGTCAGCATGCTCACAGCGATCTGAAAGCACAGAAAACCAGCAGCATCTCTAATGCTCCCCGTGTCGAAAACGCTGTTTCCAGCTTTCGCACGTTAGCAGAGTTATCCTTGGGTAAAGGATGTAAAGTACAGAGCAGCCTGTACCCCCAGAGCACGAGCTCTCAGCCCAGAGGTAGCAGGAGGAGGGGAAAGGACACGGCAGCTGCCTACGTACCCCCATCACGAACTTCGTGTAGCTCCGGATCACCGATGCCTGGCTGAACTGCAGAGAGAAACCAAAGGCGTTGTGGAGCGGGGGGATGACACCAGGCTGGCACAGTCATTACGTGACACTCCCTGAGCCTGAGGCGAAGGGCTCGGGCAGGGAACAAGGCAGGAAGCAACGGAGAGCGTGCTGCATCCCAGCTGAGAGTCTGGGAAGGCATTTGCTGTCAAATGTGATCCCCCAAAGTGCAGGTGAAGCACAGCCCTGAGCAGACACGGCACCTCCAGCACTCTCACAGGGATGTCCCCAAAGGGCGGGGTCTGTATTAAAGCAGCCCCTGCTCCCCAGTAACTCCTTCCTGCTGCAGCTGCTTGGTCCCGACCCCAAACCCTCCCTCAGGCACTTCCACTCACGTTGTCGTCTACCGCGTAGGTGTTGATGAAGTGAGCCAGGAGGTTGCAGCACCAGAGGAAGATGACATCCCCCAGGATGTGAGGGACTAACCCACTGCAAGGGCAAAAGGAGGGGTGTGAGGTGCAGGAGGGTCCCAGTGCCACCTCCCGAGGTGCCCAGCCCTCCTTCCCTCCACCAGCACAGAGAAACTCCACTCCGACAAAATGAAATTTTTACTTCGGGAGGAGCTGAAAGGGAGATTTCAGGGAAGAGCTCTCCCAGACTTCAGACTTGGTACTACATGTGCTGCTCTGGCTGGGAAGTTTTTGGGATCTGCTTTTTGGGCATGACTCAAGTCCCCTTGTTCTATCCCAAATCCCTCCCTGGCCCAATGCCTGCTGAGAAACCCAAGCAAGACACAGATGAAGTGGTTTCCATTTTTGCAGATGCTCTTTTGGGTGCAGAAGGAGAAGTTCATCTCTTTGTGGAATCTCCCTTCTTTTAGAAATCAAAATGACAGGGGTTGTTCCTGCACAACCTGCTCTACTGAGAAGTGGCAGTAACTGGGGGCAGCACTCACGTCCCTCTGATTTTTCCCAGTCCCTGCTGCCCCCAGGAGCACAGTTCTTTGGTGACACACTGGAGCTCCCAGCAGCACCAGCACCCCCAGCTTTTGCAGATAATGGCACTAAAACTTTAACAAGATGTTCCAGAGGGTTTCTCCAGTTTGTTGGTGCTTCTGCAGCATCTCTTGCACCAGTGCAGGGTCTCCTGCTATTGCAGGGGTTGTTCCACTGCAAAAGGATCCAGGTGCATGTCAAACCTGTGTTTCAGCAGCAGATGTGGTCAGTTCTGAAAAGGAGCCTGTCAAGAGCCACACGAGTGTTTGCTGAGCTGGGAAGAGCCACCTCCAAGCACATTAATCTGAGTCATTTGTTTCTTCCCAAACACAATGCTGCCTCCTCAGAGAAGGGACCAGTTTGTTTCCTGCTGTGGTTGCTGCAGCAGCAGAGCAGCAACTGGGACTGGTTTTGGGAACAACCTGTCTATTGTTAAGGCCCCAGCAGACCTGGGGCTGCAGCTGAGGTCTCAGGGGCCAGGCACAGCAGAAACCTTCAACAGAAGATCCACTGGCTTCAAAGATGTGATACATGAGAGCAGCAGACAGGACAAAGAAATCAAAGCTCTTTGGCCCCAAAGAGATGTTCTGCTTTGTGTTTGGCTTTCAGCCTTTGTAAAAAAACATCCTTTCTCTAACTTAAAGTCAAGTCTGAAGCTCCTGAGCTGCTGAAGATGTAACGGGGGTTAATAAAGTTCAGAAGCAAAGGGCTGGGCCAGGGCAGCCCCATAAGGAAAACCTCACCCAGCTGTTGATAGGAAGTCAGATTGTTTATTCCACTGCCAGTAAGGATCCCATCCCTCTCTCCCCTCCAAAGTAACAACAGCTGCTGTCCCTGAGCTGGATAACTGGAAACCAGGGGTCTGAGAGCTTCAGAAAGGGACTGAAAAAACCCAACAAGCCAAAGGCATCAGGCCTGAAAACCCCTCCTGGAATTCCATAGCTGCCTTTACTACTATTGACATAGTAAAGTGAGTGCTACAATTCTCACACCTGCTGAGATGTCCAAGATCTGAACTGGGAATGTTTTTGGAAGATGATGAAAAGCTGGAACAGCAGGAGGCAGAGGAGGAAGCCTGAATGATGTACAGTGATGTGACCCAACAGATGAAATCCCAGCACAAGGGACCTGGGACAAGCCACCCTTGAACTGACCATGCCCAGCAGTTTTGGAGCTCAGGGAACACCTTTCTGGGCTGGCAGGAGCCTGCTGCAGATACGAGGGGAAGGAAGATAAATCCATCCTTGAAAAGTCTTTGTCTCTAGCCAGGCACACACACCCGGAGTGTGCCACTGCTAGTGCTGGGGGGGTTATAAGGCCATGAGACACAAGTGCACTGCCACGATTTTAGGGGAGTGGATGTGCTGGGATTGCACCAGCAGGGCTGAGAGGAGAAAACCAGCAGTTTGGTTCTTCAGATGCAGTTTGTGCTCCCCTCACAGCAGTGGGATTTCCTAACAGGGTTATAGAGCACGTAGAACTCCAGAGCCCTCCTGAGACAATTTGGTTGTGTTAAAGCCTTTCCTGTGAACTATTAAGTTTCATTAGGCTACCAGCAGTGTTTATTTTATGTGGATGGAAGGGAATGTGGCGGCTTCTTTCAGATCACTTCCCTGGCAGGTGGAGGGTTGTGAGCAGCCTGCTCCAGCCATGCCCCACTCACAGGGACCATCCCAGAGGATCCTGTATTTAATGGAGCAGATTTGGAGCTCCACAGCTCAGCTGAGAAACTGTGGGCTGCCAAAGAAAGAAGCAGTGACACACAATAGGTGGGGTCTCTGCAGACCCCTGGCCATTTTCCCTTGGGGAAGGACAGGGCACGACCCCCTGTGATTGCTTCCCTCTTCCTGATGCACTCAGGTTTCATCTGGAGGCCCATAATTTGTGACTGTGGAGTCAAAGGCATCCTGAAAAGCCCTCCTGAAATTCCAGAGCTGCCTTTACTATTATTGACATAATAAAGTGAGTTATCTCCCCACCATGAGCAGGGACAGCAGGTGGTTCTGCTTTTATGTAGATGTGAGAAAGAAAGGCAGGAAGCATTAATTAAGGGTTCAAGCAAAAAGGTGTCCACTAAACTTCCATTTCAGTGATGCACCAATTTGCCACGCTCTGTAAGCAGCTGGAAACACCTCTCAGCTCCTCCTGGTCCACACTCCAACCACACAGGTAAACCTGCTCATTACAAGCACCCATGGTGCTCTGCAAAGGAATATCCAGGCCCTGGCTTTCATGTCAACAAAGGATCTTATTGTGGCACTTGATCTTGGTGCCTATGGCACAAACAAATGCTTTAAACGGCCCGTCACTGAAACACAAAGAAGCATCAAGGGAAAAAGAAAGATAAAAATACAGCTTCCTCTGGGCTCTGAAGGTTTGATTGAAGATAAGATCTGGGGCAAACTTAATGGTCAAACTGGAGTGCTGTCAAAGACACAGATTTAATCACGGGAGTGATGTGGGAGTCCCTTGGTCAGACAAGGTTTCAGCTCAGTGTGACTCCAGCTGGGGTTGGCAGAGCAGCAGGGCTTTGGTGCCTTCGGGCTATGGGAGAAAGTATTTAAATAACAACTCACGTACACAAAGAATCCCAGGATCCCTTCTTCTTTAAATATCCTGCCAATGGCACTGAACACACCGCTGCCAAGAAAGGGAGAGAGCTGTGAGTGTGCACGGTTGTTCCACCTCTGTCCTGTGCAACTTCACACACATCCTGCAGCACCCAGCCATGGCAGTGTCTCCCCAGCCATCATTCCAGCAGAAGGCAGCTTGTTCTGCTTATTCTTCTCAGACCAGGAAGGTTTGAGGGAAGGAAGGTCGTGTCTGTACTCTGCCAGTCTGCAGTAACACCCGGGAGAACACCCAACCTGCACACAGCTGTTAAATGCTGAAGGTACAAGAGCTCTGTGAGGCTTTGTGAGCGGGTACTGATGCTGTGTGATATGGTTTCCTTCGGCTCATTCTAAAGCCCAAGAACCCTGTCCCACCTTTGGGAACTCGAGCTGGCTGTCATGGGCCGGCTGCAATCCTGTCTAGCATGCCTCCATGTTGCTGCACAGGCAGTTTTGCCCTGCAGAGAGGCAGCTGGTACTGCAAAAGGCTTGGAAAATTTTTACAGACTAAGCAGGGCTGCAGCAAAGCTTTGTGTTATCCACTCTGCCTCCCTACTGCATTCCCTTTCTATTCATAGCCAAAGGAAAAAGGCAGGAGACTCGCTGTGTGATCAGCAAGGGGTGATACAGCCCCAAACCCCACAAGGTGGAACAGAAGCATGTCAGGGACAGAGCCCAGCCTTCCCACATCCCTTCAACCTCCAGTCACCCACCCTCTAACCACAGCTCAGATTCACTTTTCAGTCTCTCAAACCTCCTGGATAACCCTATTCCCCATGGCACGGGAGCACCTGGCACCCCGACTCCCAGCTGCAGCCACTCACCTGTATTTGACTTCCCGGCCTACGAACTGGACCATGCAGCGCATGGAGATCACTGGGAGGAAAGAAACACAGGGCTGCTAGAGAAACAAATCCAGTTTGGGTTGTAATGGATGTGAAAGAAAATGGAACGTGACCCTTCTGCTCTCCCTCAACTCACAGCACCTCCAGCTCCTCTCAGTGGTCCTCAGCACTGCAAGACATTAGAAACTGGGGCCTTTCCTGAGCCTGTAAGTGGTGGGAAGGATTTCAGAGGATCACAGAGAGGTTTGGGTTGGAAGGGACCTGATAGATCATCTTTTTCCAAACCCCCTGCCATGGGCAGGGACACCTTCCACTGTCCCAGGGTGCTCCAAGCCCCTCCAACCTGGCCTTGGACACTTCCAGGGATGGAGCAGCCACAGCTTCTCTGGGCACCCTGTGCCAGGGCCTCCCCCCGCCCTCACAGGGAACAATTCCTTCCCAATATCCCATCCATCCCTGCCCTCTGGCAGTAGGAAGCCATTCCCCCTTGTCCTGTCTCTTCATGCCCTTGTCCAAAGTCCCTCTGCAGCTCTCTTGGAGCCCCTTTAGGCACTGGAAGGCTGCTACTGGCCCTAACCCCAATGAGATCTCTAGGACAAGGTCCTGGATGAGTGAGAAGAGAGAAGCTCATTGCTCAGCATCACCCCAGCATCAGCCTCATATGATAGAGAAGTATGGTAAACATCATCCCCCTGACCGAGCAGGGTTTTGGGGCGACCTCCAGTCTGGAGGAGGCTGCCAGCCAGGGGACAGGACTCACCGTGCAGCGGGTGCGAGACAACCCGGGACACACACTGCATCATCATCTCGTGGGATGTCTGGGAAGGGAGGAGAAAACACCTGTATGAAAAGCTGTGCTGCTCCTCCTGCATGGCCCAGGCCCTTTCCCTTAGTGTGGGGAAACCCATTTTGGGTCCCTCTTTTGAAATCTGTTCTTGTGGTGAACTTCTATTCCTGTGAGTTATTTCATGGATGGACACAGAATGGCTACGAAACACCACAAACTTCTCACGGCAGTTTCTCTCCAAGTCACCTCACCCATATCCCCAGGGACCTCCTTGATCACTCATTAATGGGCAATAGCCACTTCTCACCTCTTTGACCACTTTCCTAAGTGAAGTTTTCACATCATCCTTGTTAGACACGTGCTCCATGTCTTCCAGTGGAAAAGCCTGAGTGGAGAGGGAAGAAACATGGTCAGAACTGCTGGAGATGCTGAGCCACAATGTCTGAGGATGGGGAAACCACGAAAAGCCATACTCTAGATGCAAGGATAAGACAAACAGGCAAGAAGGAACACAGGAGAAGAAAGGATGGAAAGTGAAACAGAGGAATAGAGGAGTCACAAAACTGCTGACAAAGGATACAAGGCAAGGGGATGCCAAACAAAATGGTTTATAAACAAAAAAATGCTTTGGGGATAAGGGCACTGGAGGACTATTCCCTTAGGAGAAAGACAGAGATGGGTGCATCAGTCCTCCTGTGCAGCCCTGGCTGGCTGCCGGCACTTGCTGCAGTAGCACTGACCCTGCAGGTGATTAACGGAGAGAGAATCTGACCTTTACCTTCTTCACACTCCCCCTGGTGATGGTTGATAAAGTGCTTGAGATGAGGCGAGGAGTCAGGCCACGGAAGAGGCCCCTTTTCCCATCCACTTCCACGATGTGTCTGGCTGGGTGGGACAACACCAGGCTGCTGTCAGTCGGGAAGGGGACAACGCATGGAGAGCACCCCAAACAGCTCTGGGGTTCAGCCGAAACCACGCCAGGCTCGGCTCGGCACGGCACAGTCCCACAGTAAGTGATTTATTGTAACAGTCCTAAATAAACTTCATACTGGATGCCAGGAATTCTTACTCTCTGTCATCTGTCTAATCTGGAAGGACAGCTCCAGTATTCTGGGCTACTTTTTGTCTGTTGATGGTTTTGCTCACCTGAAAGGGCTCCAAGGCAGTTTGGACCGAACCAGGTCAGGGGGGATCATCCCATGTGCTGTGTGGTGTCACCAGGGACCATCCCATGTGCTCTGTGCTGTCACCTCCTCCCTCCACCCCAGGAAGGTCAGACTTAGGATTAATATGGATCTCACAAACCCATGTTCAGTTCCTGCCCCACCACCTTCTCCCAGGCAAACTTCCTCAGGTCTCCAGTCGCAAAAAAAGCCAAGCGATCCCATTTCTCCCACATATAACAAGGTGGGATAGAACCCACTATGTGCTGGTGGGTCCTGACTGCTCCTGGCCCCTGTCTTGTGCTGTCCAAGCGAGGCCAGGTGGGCTCTGCCCCCCTCCATCACCCAACACTGCCCATCTGATTGGAAATTTCATCTTCCAAAGGGCAGCACTGGAGCATTTCCAGCCCTGGGTGTCCCAGGATGGGATTCCAGTGCTCTCATACCGCTCCCGTGCTGCTTCTGCCCCATGGCTACCGTGGCTGATTGTGGGATTGGCCGAGCCCGGCTTTCAGGACTGTGCATTCCCCTTCCCCACGCAAACCTGCTGTGACAGCAGGTCACAAAGTATTCACCCACCTCTCCCATGCTGCTCCGCCCACAAAAAGAGGAAAATACGACTTTTTTTCCTTCTACATGTATTACCTGCCCTTTTCTTGGTATTTCTGTCTCTTTAGGGCTCCATCTACAATACAAATGAGCAGGGCAAGGGGGCAGGTTATTGCAGGGCTGTTTTGGAGCAGCAGAAAAGTACTTTGCAATCTCCAAAACACACAAAACCCTCCTGCAACAAACTTCCATCACCTAAAACCCCCCAAGCCCCTCCACCATGGTGCAAATCCAGAGCAATGTGCCACAGGAACAGGATGCAGCACCAACACTGTGGCCACCACCACCCTGTCCCCAGCAACAGGTACGTAAATCTGACAGCCTTGCAAGGAGTTGTGGTGGTTTATGCCTCACTGCAGCCTCGGGAGGATCCCAAGGGGATGTGGGAGTGCTGCTGCAGGTCGGCTCAGGCTGCCTGGCCTGATTCCCCGAGGGCTGGACCTCGTGCTGGCAGGGAGGGATAGTCACTCACCGTAGGTGAAGAAGCCAGGCAGGTACAGGACCTTCCTTCCCAGCACATTTCTTCCAATGGTTGGAGGTAGTGGCTCATGCCCAACCTGAGAGAGAAACCTCGTGAGCAGGTCTCCGTCCTGGTGTTCCCAAAGTCCCTGGGATGAACAGCCTTGATCCCATCATCCCCCCATCACTCTCAGACAGGCACTCCTTTCCCCCTTTTATGGGGTCCCTAGGTTACAGGGAGTCCTCCACCTTTCTATTTTAAGAGGTCCCTGTTACTGAGAGGATCTTGGGATTCCTGTTATAGAGGGGTTTCCCATCCCTCCTTATATGGAAGCCCCATTGCAGAGGGGTAATTTTATAGGGGTTCCCAGATTACAGGGCGTCCCCATTCCCTGTCATAGGAGGGGTACCAACACCCCACTACAAAGCAGCCCCCACTGTACAGGGGGCCTCACCCCTCCATTACACGGTGTTCCCTATTCCCTATATAGGGTGTCCCCATTGTAGAATGCATCCTCATCCTTCTATTATTGGGACCCCAATTTTATATAGGGACTGCCAGTGTATACGGGACCCCATCCTATTACATATGGGGGACCCCATTAGCCAGATGTCCCTCATTCTACCAGTGCTCAGGGGGTCCCATTATAATGGGGGAGGGGGCTGTATACACAGGGACCCCAGTGCATGGAGGCCTCCACAGGGGACCTAAACAAGAATCCACTTCCACCCATTACACTGGGGTCCCGATTCCCCATCATACACAGGGACTCCATCCCGCTACGCGAGGGTCCCCCATTCTATAGGTGCCCCCATTGCGTAGGGGGTCCCACTGTAACAGGGGGGCTGTATATACTGTATATATAACTCTAACACATGGGGGTCTCCACATGGACGCTATGCAGGAATCCCCCTCCTCCCATTATACTGGGGTCCCGATCCCCCTTATCCACTGGGACCCCATCCCGTTACACCCGAGGGTCCTCATTACACAGGGGCCCCCCCTTCCATAGGTGCCCCCCATCCTATAGGTGCCCCCATGACACAGAGGGCCCCGTTATAAAGGGGAGGGCTGCATATACAGTGACCCCCAGCTCACGGAGGCCTCCATGGGGGCATTATCCAGAAGTCCTCCCGTTATCCTGGGGTCGCGACCCCCGTTACCCACGGGATCCCCACCCCACCGTCACCCTGCTCTCCCCCCCGCATCCCCCCCCGAGCGGACCTGCACGAGCAGCTTGACGTAGAGCAGGGGGTGGCTGGCGGCGGCCAGCCCCGCGCCCAGCAGCACGAACAGGCCCTCGGCACCCTCA
>VZTI01001199.1:588418-604322 GCA_013397865.1 Struthidea cinerea | reverse complement strand
ACCCCTGGCTGCCTCCATCCCCGTGGGACTGCAGTGGGACTGTGCATCCCGATCCAATCCCTGCCTGCGGGAAGCATCACCAGGGTCCCTCAGCCCTCCTGCTGCGGTGCCTGGTGGGTACCAGCTCTGCCAGAGGCTGATCCAGCGACTGGGGTCTTTCCACATCCCCATCGTTCATCTGCAGTCACACCCTCCCTCGTTGCAAAATGCCTCCCTGATCCCTTCCCGTTAAAACCAAACCCTTTGGTATGTTTGGGTTTGGGGTCAGTGTTGGGGTTGGGGTGACTTTGGCCTCCCACCCCCCTCCTCAACCCCCTAGGCCATTTCAGAGGTGAGAAAGGAAATCGAAGCCTCGGTTTTCTTCCTTTTTTTTTTTTCCCTAATAAAGGGAGCAATTTGGGATTGTGCTGCTGGCGGCGCGCCGGCGCTCTCCGGGCTGATGGGGGAAAACGGGGAGGGGGGATATAAAAGGTTTCATGCAGTGAGCCGGGCACTCAGGGAAGAGGCTGAAAGGGGGTGGTGAGTGCTTTGTATTTCATGCTTGAAGGCACTGAGGCTTTTACCAGCCTTCCCGCGATGATCTAAGACCAGCTCTGCAGTTCAGGAGGGGATCAGAGCTGTGTTTGGCAGCTCTGTGGGACCCCCCAGGTGTGCCCAGGGTTTGCCTGTCCTGACTCAGAAATGCTCCATTAGGGGCAGGGACAGAGCAGGGGTGTTCATGGGGCAGCTACTGAGTCACTGGGGGCATCTCCAGGACATGAGCCTGGCTCAGGCCCCTGCCCTGGGTTATGCTTCATGGCAGCGATGACAAGCCCTGGTCCCTGCTGTCCCTCTGTCCCCCACCTGCTCAGCGCCTTGTCTGCAGCAAGAGGGGTCTCGTCCATCCTCTGCCCATGGAGCTCATTCCTTCTCAGGGTGTTAATGCTACAGAGGATGGTGGACACGGGCCGTGTGTTCATCTGTCACCCCCAGATCCTCCTGAGCCGAGACCTCAAAGGGAGCCCCCCAAAAGCAGGCTATTGCCTCCCCAGGCTGTGCAGAGGGGCAGGGAGTGTTTGCAGCCAGCTGCTCCCTGGCACGGGGATCTGGCGACCATCGGCCACGGCCCCCAGGCCCGTTTGCTCTGGAGCGTGGGGTGCAGCCCGTGTGTTGGGGAGCTCGGTCTCATGGTTCAGCCACTTGGGACTGAGGGTTTTGCTGTTCTCACTGGCCCAGCCCAGCAGTGTGGGCTCCATCAGGTGGGTCCATGCCCTGGGACCGGGTCCCTCGGGACCCCCAAGTCCATGCCAGGGCAGGAACATCTCCTCTGGATCCCCTATTCCCCACACTCCATCTCAGCCACCCCCTCCTGCAGGTCCCACAGCCTTGTCGATCCCATCTCCCCAGCCGACCTGAATCCACTCTGATCCCCCTCTTTCCACCCACTTAGATCTCTATAACCCCTGAGCAGCCCCAGCTGATTTTCTCCTCTATGGACTTCGGGTTTTTTCTCTTTTTTATCTTTTTTTATTTTTTTTTCTCTTAAATTCTGCCTTAAGCCAGGCCTGTGGGTGCTGTTCTCCTGTGCCAAGGCTCTTGTGCTTCATCCTGGGCAAGATGTGGATGGGAAAAGGATGAAGAACGCTGCAGGGTCGGGTCAGATCATGGCAAGTAAATGGTGTGAGCAGCAGTGCAAGCTCCTGCCCCGGTGACGTGCGTGGCTGGGTGATGTCGGGGTGAGAGAGAAAAGAGGCTGCAGGTCTGTCTGCAGCTCTGGGGGAACTGGGAAGGAGAAGTGAAGGTGTGAGGGATGGTCATGCAAGGCCTGAGGTCTCCTGGGGAATGGAGGGGAAGAGTGAGCTCTGAATCCAGATTTGAGGGTGAGAGTGGCCAAGGATGGGGCTGAGCAGGGATACAGGTGGGAGCATTGGCCTGAGGGTGCAGGGAAGCATCAAGGGAGCACCTTGGTATGGGATGCACCAGGACTGGGAGTGGGAACAGTTCAGCACCGTGGGGAAAAGCCCCTTGGGATTCCCCCAGCACTGCTGGCTCCTGGCAACCTGGAACACGGGGGCTTCAGTGCACCCCAGCTTTGGGGCCCGGCCACAGCCATGCCTGAGGTGACGCTGGAGTGGAAGGAGCCCTGTTTGCCACAGCCATGCCAAGGGCTTTATTGAGGCAGTCCCAGGGGAATTAAATGTCAGGCTGCTCCTGGCCAGCAGCTCAGCAAGTGGGAGAGCTCCCCTCCACCTCAGCCCCCTGGGTGGCTCTGCAGGGTGGAGACACAGGGACCCTCTCCGGGTGGGAATGGAGCCTGGGCAGGGGACGGGCAGAGCCGATAACCCCTGGCTGCCCTTCCCGAGCAGAGGGAGCTGCAGATAAAAGCTCTGCAGGCAGAGCAGGGCTCAGCTCCAAGCCTGGCTTGGGCTGATACCAGCCCCAAAGGGCGACCTCTCCCTTGGGCTCAGCTCAGCCCCACAGACCGGCCACCTCCCCCTCTTCACCCCACATTCCCCCTGATTAGCAGCTTGTATCACTCTGATGGAGCCGGGCGATACCCCAGGCGTGCCCTGCCCTGCTCCAGTTCAGGTTCGACCACACTTTGGGGAGCAAAAAATCTTGTTTATGATGAAACTGCAGCAATGCCCAGATCTGCTTGCAAACCCCTGCTAAAGCCTCCGGCACCGCAGGCTGGGAGGAGCTGGAGTGGGGGGAGCAGCTGCTTTGGGGATTATTAATGAGCAGCAAGTGATGGGAAAGGCGAGGATCAATTGAAACAAAGGAGTTCAATGGTAAAAAGAAACGTTTGCGGAGTAATGGGAGTCCATTTCTCCAGCCGACTGTCGGAAACGCATCCTGTTAAACATCCATCAATTATCCCAGCTTGCAGATGCATTAGAGTAATGAGGAATTATCCATCAAATACACTTAAAGCCAGTGCCCCCCTCTGCCAGCCGCCCTGCAAAGAGCCACTTCAGTAAGGAAAAATAGCCTGAAGGTGGGTGGAAATTCAGGGGGGGCGGTGAGGAGGCTCCGGGGCTGCATCCTCTGGAGTCTGATCCAGTCCAGAAGATGCTTTCCCAGCTCCAGGGGCAATTCCTGGCCTTGCTGGCTTCTTCAGTCCCTGTGTTTTCTTTGGAGGGCTGTGATGACACCATGGGCAGCCCAGGTACCTGCTCTGTGCCTCAGTTTCCCCATCCTGCCCTCAGCGCTGTCTGCGGCCACCCATGGGTGCTGCTCATGTCCCTGTCACCTCTCTTCCCAGGAACAGAAGTAGTGGTGAGCGCGGCGTGTGGTCTGGTAGCTAAATTCCCAGAAACTCATGGTCTGCCCCTGCCTCCCCCTGCACCCCGGGCGGCCCTGGCTGGGCGGAAGGAGGGTGTGGGGAGGCAAAGGACCTTGCAGCCCCTTGAGATGTCAATCCCTGGGCTGGGCTGGAGGCACCAAGCAGAAAATAACAGGGTCTGGAGGCAGGATCCTGCTCTGCCATCAGGGGAAGGGAAGGAATCGTAGCCCCCATTGCCCCAGCAGGGTCTGAGGGGCTGCAGGTCCGGTCCCTGTGTGCTGGGATGAGGTTTGGGAAGTGGCTGGAGTGCTGCAGGATCTGAGCAAACAGGAACATGAGGGACGTGACTCAACACAGGAGGGCTTGGGGTTGGTGGTCCTGGGATCCATCAAAGGGTTTGATCCCTTTGGTGATGGATTCAGGACCGATCCAGGAGTTTTCCAACCTTGGTGATGCAACCTTGCAGCAGCAACTCCTGATCCGAGGTTTCGGTGCTGTGATCCGAGGGCACACGTCCTCCTCCTCAGGGACGGGGCTGGATTTATCAGGGCGTTCCCCTGGCAGCAGGGTTTGGGGAGTCGGGACGGCTGTGTGGTGTTTAGGTGTGGATTCTCTGATGTCTGGCGCTGTGGTTGTGGGCAGGTCCTGCCTCTCCCATCGTGTTGGGAGAGGACTGAGGAGCAACAGTCAGAGTTTCTCCTGTCTCTACACCTGCCTGGTTCTTCTCGGCTCTGCATGCACCTTTGGGTTGGGGTTGGAAGTGGTGAGAAGGTTCAAAAGTCCCTGGGAGGAGACAAAAGGACACCCAGCACAGCACAGCCTGCGTTTCTGCAAGGAATGGGCTGAAGAAACAGCTCCTGGGCTTGTCTTTCCCAGGGCTGATATTTCCATCTCCCAAACCCCTCTGGCAGCCCTGTCCAGGCCCAGCAGTACCAGCCTGGACTGGGAACAGAGCATCCCTTGATCTGCAGCTCCACGGCGAGATGAGCCTTCCTGGGAGAGCGCCGTGTCTGATAACAGACACTGCCATTAGGTGTCACAAGAGCATCAGGTCTTTGCTCTTCCTGGGAGGATGAGCAGCGGTGTGGGACAGGAGGCACGGGGTGGTGAGGTGGCCCAAGGGGTGGCACCTTGGGGACAGAGATGCCCCAGGCAGGGGAGATGAGCTCCGGCTGCTGGGAGGGCACCTTTATGATACCACAGTCTTCCCTGGAGGTCACCATCCTTCTGCCCCCAGCTGATCCCTTCCCTGTCACCTCCTGGGTGTCCTGCCCTGGTGCTGGGGACAGGCAGGAGGTGGCACCAGGTTCCTTCCGTGGCACACTTGTCCATTCAAAAACCGGCTGTGTTTTATTGCATGGAAGCAAAGGCAGCGGCTGCTCTCGAGGAAGGTGCTGGTGCCTCGCAGCTCCCACTGCAGCCAGCGTCCTGCAGTGTCCTCCCAGTGCCCGGGAGAAGCCCAGGGCTGAGACATCTTTGAAAACACAGCACGTTCCTCCTGGTTCAGGATGTATCCAGCTGGGGGCTGTGAGGGCACAGCTGGGCAGGCTCTGGGTGTTCACCTACAGAAGGGATGGATCCTCTGGGATTTGTCCCCTCCTGGGATTCCCACTCCTGGCCCCATGCCACCTCCCACTGCCCCACACCAGGGACAGGTGCCATGCTCAGACAATCTTCCAGGAATTTGCAATTCTTCCCCGAAATGCCGTTTGCCTCTTTCATTTTGCAACGTGGCCAGAAACAAAGCAGCGTCCGAGGCTCAGCGCCTTGATAAGGCACCGCTGGGAAAAGCCTTTCTCTCCTCTGCAACGCCGGGCACGAGCCTGCGGTGAGCTGATAAAGTCGAAAACAGCGGCTCCCCTGGGGGAAGGAGCGGAGCAGGAGCCGCCTCCGGAAGAATCTCCCCCTCCCCTCCCGCTGGCCGGAGGGGACGGAGGTGGCCGAGCGGGAGAGCCCTGAGCGCTGGGCTGGGACGGCGTCCCGGCCCCGGTTGACCTCCCAGCATCACGTCACCTCTTCCTTCTCGGAGAAGCTGAGTTCATGTCTGGCCTGCCCGGGGCTGGGGATCGCTCCTGGCCCGCCTGCCCTGTCCCTGCCCGTGTGCCGGGGTGACGGCCACCACCGCAGCGCCGGGATCGTGGCGAGGTTCAGCCCCGGGGTGGGCACTGCCCGTGCCCCGGGTGCCTCTGCGGGGTGTCAGGGGTGTCCCGGCCACTGCGCACCCCAAAGCTCGAGGTGCCGGGCTCGCACCAGCGGCACGGAGGCACGGCGAGGGGCCGGCGGCGTGGGGATGCCTTGCCGGTGACTCACGGCATTCCTCGCAGGTCAGCGGCGGCCGCGGGACACCCCGAGAGCCCTCGCCGCCCCTGGCCTCTGCCTGAACTCCGCTGGCAAAGAGAATTTCCCCCGCGCCAGATGCCGGGGTTCCTCGGCCCCGCAGCTGCGGGGGCAGCGGGAGGCAGCGGGGTCCCCCCGGGTGGCCCCGAGAGGATGGGGACAGGGGACAGAGCTCGCGTGAGTATCTGCGCTGGCAAAGTGACCTCTCTGTGGCCTGGGCGCTTCCTTCTCTGCCAGTTCTGTAGAACCCCGAAGAGGAACGGGCTCCCCACAAACACCCCCGGTGCAGCCCCGACTCCAAGCACTCCCCGAGTACTGCCCAGCTCTGTGACTCAGTTTCCCTTTGTTGGGGTGAGGAGAAGCAGTGCTGACCCCTCTGATGCACAGAGATGAGAGGGCTCCCACTGCTTCTCCCCACCAGCTCTTTTTGGGAACATCCCAGCCCATCTACTGCTTGGATTTCCCCTCACCCAAAGAATTTCTCTTTACCTCTTCAACTTGAGCCCTTTGAATCTGCTCTTGGGGACCCTCGGGGTGTTTCCCCAGCACAACTCTGCATCTTTCTGCATCCCACCACCCTCAGCCATCCTGTTCTGTTCCCATCCATGTTTCACGAGTGGATCAGTTCTCTCAGTCCCAGCTGGGACCGGGATCGGGGCAGGATGAGCGCGGAGGAGCAGAGCTGGCGGCAGCCAAGTGGCCCCGAGGCACGTGAGCCCCCGGCGTGGCCGTGGCCGTGGCCCGCCCGCTGCCCGGTGCTCAGCACACAGGAATGCCGTGAGTTTGCAAAGTGGTTTCAGCGAGACGTTATCTAATGGAGGAGGAGGAGGAGGGTGGGTTAAGCCAAACCCACAGCACCGGCTTTCAATTAAACCAAGTGAATTTACGGCTTCTCCTGACATAGTAAACACACGCTGACGGGGTCCTGACCCGGCATTTCCCCTCCGTGCCCTTGGCAGGCAAAGGGAGCAGCCTCCCGCGGGTGCTCGTCCTGTGGCAGCGAGGAAGCCTCCGGGCTCTGCATTATTCATCACCACGCAGAGGGCAGGGAAATGTGGGTAACGCTGCGGTGGGCACCGCGCCCCAGAGCTGTCCCTGCTAGGGCCTGCAGGGATAGGGAAGTGATGGGGGAGTGAAGAAACTGGGAGAAGAAACAGCCCTGCAGCATCCACTGGCCGGGAGTGATACAGCCCTGGGGCTCTGGGTAACACAGCAGCACCCTGGGACCGAGGATGCTCTGGTCCTCTGGGTGGGTGATGCTCGGTGACCTTCCCTCAGCAGCTTCACTTCATGTCCCTGCATCAATCCTGCCATCCCCGTGCCTCAGTTTCCCCCTGGGAGCAGGGAAGGCTGCTGGGTGTGGCGGCAGGAGGGTGAGCTGGGCAAGCTGGATGAGCCAAGACAGGATCTCACAACCAGGGCCGGGAGCATCCCGGTGGCACTGCAGACCAGGGCTGGGTGCGAGGTGCTCCCGCAGTGTGCCAGGGCATGCCTGGCATCCTCTGCCAGCCACCTCTGCTGCCTGAGCCAGGGCAGTCAGCTGCAGCCCCTCACCCCTGGCCCACTGCAAAGGGGTCCAGCGAGGCCAGGGGCCCCCCAGCCCAGCACTGCTGGGTACCCAAAGACCCCCAGCCCTTTTGAGGGAGGAGCCCTGGGCATCTGCTGGTCCCTGGCTGTGGCAGGTGAGGCTGTGGGTCAGTGACACTTGGAGCAGCGCAGCCTCCCAGCCCTGCCGGGCCGCAGCAGCACCTCGGATGCAGGCACCTGGCCAGGAGCGTGATGGAGGAGCCCGGCAGGGCTGCTGGCGTGACGTCCTGGCACCGCTGCTGACGTCCAACAGAAGGAAAAGCCCTCCCCAGAGCAAATAAGCATCGGGGCTGTGCAAACCCAGCTTGGCGGGTGTCCCTGGGCAGGTATCTGGGTCCCATCTGGTCGCTGTTTACCTGCCCGCTGGAATCCACCCTGCAAACTTCCTCCTTGGACGGGCCAGATAAGGCCAAGGAGCCAAGCTCAGCCACACACCGACCTCTCCGGGGGGACCCTGGAACCCCAGACCCCGATGGTGACCCTTTGCCCCTACACAGGGTAGCACAGAGTGGATCCCAGTGGGGTTTGGGAGCATTTGAGCACCTGCCCCTGCCAGGTTTCCAAGCCCACAGCCAAACCCTGTCAGCACCAGCCTGGCTCCACATGGCCCCCACAGCTGCAAACCAGTGTCCAGGGAGCAGGCAGGGCTGCTGGGTCCCTTTCCAGAAGGGTTCAGGCAAGTCACGGCATTCTCACCACTGCCTCAGTTTCCCCCTCAGCCTGTCCCTCCCTGACCCGCGGCGGTGGCTCCTGCGGCGTGCAGGGACCTGCCACCTTGCAGGGAGGGGACAACGCCAGGTACACCTGACTGAGGCAGGACCCTGCCTGCATTCCCCTTCAAAGGCAGCCACGATTTCTCAGCCCCTTGGTGCACACAGGAGCTGCTCTGCCCCAGGCGCAGGGGGACCAAGAGCCCCCCAGCCCAATCCTGTCCCATCCTGCACCTCGCACTGAGGTCCTCCCAGGGAACAGAAGGACCAGAGAGTGCATGGCCACAAGGGCAGCTCCGTGGTTCAGCATCACCGAGCCCGTGAGCCCTTTCCTGGGTGCTTCCAGGACCTCCCACTTCTCTTCGCTCCCCAAGTCCAAGTGCTGCAAAGGGCGTTTGCAGCACAGCCCTCGCTACTCAGGTGGATGGATGGATGGATGGATGGATGGATGGATGGATGGATGGATGGATGGATGGATGGACGGATGGATGGATGGATGGATGGATGGACAGACGGAGAGCTGAGGCCCAACACACTTCGTTACACCCTGCAGCAAAACATATCCACGCTCTCACTCTTGCAGTGCTCAGGGCTGTGTTCACACCTCTGGAAAGGGGGGAAACTGAGGCAGAGAAGGCAGGTGATGAAAGCTGGGCAGTTAGGATGGTGACAGAGCAAGGAGTGAGCCTGGCCCCGGCCCCGCGCTTGTGTTGTGAAAGCAGCTGGTTATCAGAGCGCGGGCGTCACACTCAGAGCGAGCGGCTTCCAGGAAAGGAAGGAAGTGTGGGGTCACCCAGCTCCGCTGCCGCCCTTTTCCAGCAAACAGCCCGGGCCTGCTGATAATGGGGCCATGGCACCGGCCACCCAGGAATTCGGAGCCAATGGCCACACACACTGCCCTAAATGCAGGATTTTCCCCCATTTCCTCTCCCAAGAGAAGGTGCTGGGGCAGCAGCGGATCGTGCTGATGCCACCTGACTCCTGTGCAGGGTACAGAGCAGCATCATGTCAGCAGTACCCCAGTTCCACCCCAGTGACTCTTACTGGTAGGAACTGGGAGTCACCTGGCTGGGCTTGCTCCTGTGCTGTGCCAGGGGGTGTGGAAAGGTGCTCTGGGATGTGTTTCCCATTGGGCTGCCCCGGCAGAAGGTGGATAACCCCGGTGCAAGGCTGGATGGGGCTGTGAGGTGTGATGGGGAGCTGCTGCTCCCACATGCCTGATCCTCTCCCCACCTCCCCCTGGACACTGAACTGGAGGCCATAAACCAGTAAGACACTGGGCAGTCCCACCAAAGTAGTGGGGCCCTGCAGCAGCAGCAGCAAGGCAGGACCCGACCCCCTGACACCATCCTGCCATGCAAAGTGGCCCAGGAGGAAGCAGGAGCCTGCAGCCTGCTCCTCCCCGAAACCGGGAATAATTACACGATTATGCGATTGGGAAGCAAAGTGCAGATTAATCTCTGATCTTGTTAGTCCGTGTTTTACCATCTGCTTTGTGCAGGCAGGAGAAGCCCTCGTCCCATGCTGGGGAAAGGCAGTGGGAACCCCTGGGGAGAGGTGAGTCCCACGGAGCAGTGGGTGCTTTAGGAAAAGGGGTGGATCTGGACCCGAGCACATCAGGACAAGCGGATGCCACCCAAGGCACCAGCTGTCATCCACAGCCGCCCGCCCCAGCCCCGATTCCTGGAAGCCAGACTGGATCCGGCTCGGCACGCACGGGGCTGGGCTGCACCGGGACTCCTCCTTTGGCCAACAAGGGCAGGTGACAGCGATGACGACGATGGCCCGGGGGGCGGGGGTTGCTGAGAGGGAGATGGCAGAGTTCAAACCGCAGGGAGAGGTTTGTTATAGTCCGGGTGGGATACAGAGATAGAGAGGAGGGACAGAATGCAGCGGGGCTGTGGCAGAGGACGGGATGGCCCCGCATCTCCCGGGCTCCTCAGGGGCTCCCCCCGTCTCCTCCACTCAGGAGGTTTTTGCCAAACAGGGAGGGCAAGATCTGCCTTTTATTGTGCTCTCGTGCCAGGAGATTTTCTCCTGCCCCAGCGGCCCAGGTGCAGAATCAGGCCCAGCCTTTGCAGCAGCGCCAGGTCTCGTGGGGATAGGAATGGGTTTCTGCTCGGATCTCTCCAGGATGGGGCAGCACCAGTCTGAGTCCCTCTGGCACTCAGAGCTTTCTGCGGTGACACTGGGACAATGACCTGTACCCAGGAACCTCCGTGGCACCAGCTGGGCTGAGCCACCAGCCCCGAGAGCTGCTACCTGCGTGTCACGGGCACTGTGGGGTGTGGGGGTGCCCCTTTGCCCCACTGCCCTCGCATGTGGCGGGTCCCAGTGACCCGCTGAGCTGCACAAGGGGACGAGGGCCAAACCTAATTGCCCATCGCCCATCCTGAGGGTCACCGCTGTGACCTGGCCAGCCCATCTCCACACCATCCACCCCATGTGGCGATTCAGCACCTCCTCCAGCTTGGAAACAGCATCCGTCCCTGCAGGAGCCTCCCGGGAGCCTCCTCTTTTCCAGCTGCAGACAAAACCCTTTCCCGCTCGCCCCGCGCGCTCCCCGGCCGCGTGTCGGCAAAGGCCCGGGAGAAGATGAAAGGGATTTCCCGGCTGACCTCCTCACCCCGCACTATTTGCACCTCCTTTCCCGCACGCAGACAGACATTTTTCCCATGCTCAGGGGGTCAGGGCCCTCCCTGCACTCCAGGACGGAGCAATGCCAGGAATGCACCTGGGAATAGGCAGGGTTTTGCAGGGGAGAGGGGGAAGAGCAGGGCTGAGCACCCTCCTGTCCACAGTCAGCCACCGACATTTGTTTCATAACCTTTAAAAGGTGCTTTTCTTGTGCAAATGCTCTGCAGGAAGAAACCTGTTAAGCGGGGCAGGTGGGGCTGCACTCAGCCTGAGCCTCGGGCATTGATGTGTTTTGTGCCCCCCAAGTGGTGCCAGCCCACGGTGCAGTCACTGGGCCAGGTCCAAGTCCCCAGGCACGGTCAGGGGTCTCACCTGGGCACGAAGCCTCACCGGAGTGGCCAACAGTGCAGGTGCACCAGCTCAGTCTCCTCCAAACAGCACTCAGCTGATTCCAGCCACCTCTTCCCCTTGCCCTTTCATCCCTTTATGGGGTGGAACAAGCCCATTTCCCCACTCCAGCCTTACAGGGGCTTCCTGGCCCCCCCGTGCCTCAGTTTCCCTGGGCTAAATCAGGGAGAACAGCCTGTCCCCAGCACACACCCCCTGGAAGTGGAGCCCAGTTGCCCACAGCACATTCCAGTGTCTCTGCCATTATCCCAGGCTGGATCCTACAGTTTCCCTGGGCCCAGTTTGGAGGCTGTGCTTCCACCCTGCAACAATCCCTTCCCAGCTGTCCTAACAGAGATGGAGGATAATATGGAATAACACAGGAGAAATGTGTTTCTCTTCACTCCTCCCCACCTTGACCTTGCATCACCCAGGATAACAACAAAGAGGAAACGAAAATGAAGTGTTTTGGGACAAAACCTGGGCCCCAGCTCAGGAGGCGGTGGGATGATGCCAGGAGATGCCCAGGTCCGGGGGCTGCTCCCATCACCCAGCAGGGTACAAGCCCCATGCCCAGGCACTGCCCCCAGCCTCTGTCTCTGTGCCCCCTCCCCACTCCTTGTATCCCTTCTCCCTGTTCTTTCTCCGGCGCACCCAGTGGGTGACACAAACCCTCTCATGGATTCTTCTGCCTGTGCACAGGGATGGTCCTGGCGTCTGCAACTCAGGGCGACAGAAGGATGGGAAACCTCCTGGGGCCGCAGGAGGACAGCGTGGGGAAGCCAGGCCGGGCACCCCAGGACATGCCACGTGTGCAGGGGACTGGCTGCTGGGACCTCGCTGATGCTGGGGAGGAACGCTCTCAGGGGCTGGGGGCGATCACCCCGCTGCGCTTTCTGGGGAAGGGATGTGGGTGGCACATGTCCTGGCATCCCCAGCGTCACCCCGATGCATCCCACTTTCCCCTGTTGCTCTGGGTAGGAGGGTTTGCTTGTAAACAGCAGCCCCTGGGTAACACTTCTAATCCCTCTCTTGGCTATTATTCATCCCCAGCTAACCTTAAAGCCTCCCCCTTTTTCTCTGCGAGGCACCCCCAGAGCAGAGGAAATTCCTCAGCCCTGACGTGATGTGAAACACGAGCGGCTCGGCCCCAGCCGCCCCCTTCCCTGCCCCAACCTACCCGGGCCATTTCCCAACCCAGGTTTCCCTGTAGCATCCCACTCCCCCCCTTCTTTTTTTTTCTTCCCTCTCTTTCTTTCCCCAACCACCCTTTTCTGCTTTAGACATTGTAACCCGAGAGGCTGGAAATGCAGTTCCTTTCATCTTCCATTTCCCACATCCTGAGAGTCTGGGGAGAAGGAGCCCACCCAGATGATGGAATCCCAAATATGTGGCTCCTTCCACCTCCCCGATCCCCTCCGCCGCCCCCCCGTGAGGCTCCATTCACAAAGCAGATTAGCCATGCTGCCGCCTCCCCGCACACCTCGCCCCAAAAAGCCCGCGAAAAAGCCAACATACAAAAAAAAAATTCAATTATTAAGAAGAAATCCCCACGGCTGCTCCTCCCGGGGAGCAGGATGGGTCTCAACATCTCCTGCCCCACTCTCGGGTCCCATCACTCTCCTAAGCCGGTGGGAATTGGCACCCAAAGTCCTGGTTTTGGGGTGCTCCAGCACTCCAGCCAGGACCTTTCTCCTCCCTGTCCTCGGGTGATTCCAGCCCTAGGATGTGGCGTGTGGTTCCCAAGCTGTCATTGCTGCGTTGGGGGTCTCAGCTGGGTCTGGGGGGACCCTGAGGATGAGGAGAGGAGGGAAAGCAGCACCCAGCCAGCACCCTGTTGCTGCACTGGCTCCCAGCACTCATGACCCAAACCCACGGGATCCCAGCCCTCCTCTCTCCTGGGGGGACACTGTGTACCCCGGGATCGGTCTCATCCTGCAGGGATGTCCATCACCTGCACTGCCAGGGCACTGAGGAACGCACACACGTTTCAGGGCATTTCCAAATGTGAGACCCCAGAGCACCTTTCCGTGGCTGTAGAGGTGACTTTGAGCGGGTGATGACACACTGGGGGTGTCCCAGCAGTGGCACGCACCGCCTGGGCGAGGGCAGCGCCCGCTTCCCGGCCGGTGCCATCAGGGATTGCTCACTGCGTGTAGGTGGAAGCATCCTTCCTTCCCAGCTCTCCTCACCTCTCCCTTCTCCGGGTTCTCACTGCCAGGCTGGGACAAGCCCTGGGTGGGCAAAGGGCTTCGTCCCCTCCTCAGGGGAGAGTGGGCGTTGCTGAGATGTCTCAAATCCCTTTTTTCAGGCTCTGTCAGGGGAGGCGGAGATGGCCGGGTGCCCGTCAGAGCATCGGGAAGAGATGAGGAAGGTTTCGGGCTTTCCCCGGGGACCCGCAGGTTGGTGCCGTGCTTCTCCCCACGCCCTGGGCCAGCCGGTTCCGCGGGCGACCGAGCCCGAGCCGAGGGAGCCACGGGCAGACTCAGCCAAGGTCACGCAATGACTCAAAAGCTGCTGGTTGAAAACCACAGCCCTTCTGTGTCACGGCGTTAATGCCCCGCATCCTCCCCTCCCTGCCCCGGCCCCGGCCCCTCCGCCCGGGGATGCTCGTGGGGCTGATGCGGGGCCGCGCTCCCGGCGTGGCATTGACCTTGCTGTTTCGTTTCAGGACATCGGTGGAAACCTGAATTATAACCCCTCACCCCAGGCGCTCCTGGGGAGCAAATCGCCTCTCTCTCCCCGCTGGGTATCGCCCTGGCCCTCCCCGTTTTCACCTATTTGCTAATTGTGCTGGCGGGGAAGGCGAGGGGGAGGAAATACAAAAAGTAAACTGCGAAAGCAACACTGCAGCTCCAAGGGCCCAGCACAGCAATCAAGCGATAAAGCAGTAATTAAGCCTGATTATCATGCAAGGCAGCCCTGGTTAGACTGGAATGCCGCTGAAGAGCCTGAAAGCTGCCGGGATTGTTTGCAGGGCTCAGAACTGATCTTTTGATGTCTACTGGGAGCTCCTCTCCCCCAGACCTGCCATCAGCTCCATGTGCCACCCCAGGGTCCTGTTTCTCCCCGGGCATGGTCCTGGTTGGGTTTTTCCTCCTTGCAAGCCCTGTGGAGTCTCCTCTGGGCTGCAAACTGCTCCCCGAGGGCTCAGGTCAAGAACTGGGGTTGCTCCAGGGATGGACAGGGGCAGCCCTGGCCGGGGCAGGACCGGCAGGACATTCCTGTGTCCATGCAAGGGCAAGGTGTACTTGTGGATGTGGGCTGCTCTCCCGCACTCACCATCCTCGGCGGCTTTCATCCCAGGGGAAGAGGGTTGGGAAAAGAAGTGATCCCTAGGGGTGAGGGCAAAGAGGGTAGCAACAGGATGGGGTTTGTTTCTTTTCAGTTTGAATGTCTGACACATCCCGACGGCCTCGCCCGGGCTGGCAGGGGAAAGGGGAATTCGTGGGATGGGCTGAGGGGAAGAGGTGAATCCTAGCCCTGGTTTGGGGTCATTTTGGGAACAGGAATGCATCTGGGTGGGTTATTCTGGAAAGGGATGGATATGGCCGGGAAATGTGGCCGCCTCCCTGCTCCACGCGGCCGGGGCACGGAGCAGCGAGTTCCCCTCGCCTCCAAGGCGGGGGTTTGCCCCAGTCCAGAGGGGACCCAACCCCTGTGCGCCAGCAGGAAGAGACGGCCGCTGACTCAGTGCCCGGGTAAACGAGCAGCTGGGCAGGTTTACGCACGAGGATGATTTTGGCCCCAGATCATCCCGGTTGCAAGACACGCTGCTCCCTCCGACGCTAATGAGCAGGTTTGGGCAGAGCTGCTTCTCCCGAGGAGTCAGGGACAGGCAGCCCCCGGGAAAGCCCGGCCGCTCCGGGCGAGCTCTGTTTGTCAACAGGTTTCCAGGGCAGCCCCTTCGGTGCCTTTCATCATCCTGGCAAAGAATTTGATAATGAGTTAGGGGACAAATGCTAAGTCACCTCATCCCACGGCTGAGCAGCAACTGGCAGAACCAGTTGTCCCAAATATGCCCAGGCGTCGGGTGGGAATAAGGCAGGAGAAAGGTGCTGCCTGCCCCTCTGCCTCACTCTCAGTTTGCATCACCTCAAATTGCAACAACAATATATTAATTTTTTTTTTTTTAAATCATGTATTTTAAACAAAGAGGAATGGAGGCGCTGCGTCAGATTCTCCACACTTTTCCCTAAATAAAAATGTCACTTTCTGGGTAAAACCAAAGGTAGATTTTCCAGTTTTTGGTTGTCTCAGCCCCTGAAAGAGGATGTATCACATTCTGAGTAAACCTAAAAGCGGCAGCAGTGGTGGCGAGTTCTTCCCGGCCGGTGCGAGGGCTGGGCTGCAGCTCCAAACCCCAATTTGGGGGTGCATGTTGGTTGTATTTAATCCTTTTTCTTAATACTAAAGGGGATAGGATCTCACCAGCATTTCCAGTAAACCCCATTCGATTTCAAGCAATTCATCCCACAAGTATGTGTGGGATGCCAGCAACTCCTCGGCCTTGCTTAGGAGCAGGAGCCCAGATGGGCTTTGTCTGGAATAATTCAGCTCCCAGTGGCTGGAGCTCTTTGCTCTAAATGCTAATAGAATGAGTAATCAGAGATCTCCATCCAGTAAATTATTTATCTTATCTCTGGAACTCGGGGAAGCATCCCAGCCAGCGACTTCTGCGGAAAAAAGAAGTCGGGGAAAAAAACTAAAACACGGGGCTGTTAGTCAAGAGTCCCCAGCTGGAACGGCCACATGGCCACTTTTTACTGGAAAGGGGAAAAGTTCAGGCACCGGGGGGCCCGCGGTGAAGCAACAGCGGGGTGAGACCGGGGGATGCCGCGCACCCTGGGAAGTTGCGATTCCCGGGAAAAGCAGAAAAGCGAAGAAGCAGCTAACAGCCGCGGCTTTGGGCGGGGGCGGCCGGGGGTCCCGTGAGCGCCGCGCCGCCGGGGCCGCTACGGGCGGGCACCGGGACCCGCGC
>VZTI01001199.1:481135-588017 GCA_013397865.1 Struthidea cinerea | reverse complement strand
GCGTTTCCCCGGGGATCCGCCTCGCGGACGGCGCCCCGGTAAGTGGCGGGGCCGGCGGCGGGCGGAGGAGGAGGGGGCTCGGCGGGGCGGGCGCCGCGCTCATCCCGGCGCCGAGCTCATCCCGCCGTTCCCCTTGGCTCGCAGGTGGCGATTAAACGCGTGGCCCGGGACCGCATCTCGCAGTGGGGCGAGCTGGTGAGTGACCTGAGCCGGCGGGGGAACCCGGGGCGTGACGGGCGGAGATGAGCCGAGACGCGGGAGGGTGGAAACCGGGACAGCGCGGGGGGAGCGGGTGTGGGGTCACCGGGGGACGCGGAGCATCCCTGGCCGGGGAATGCCCAGCACCGATGGGGGTGGGCAGGAGGACACCGGGATGCCCAGGACCGGTGGGAGCGGGCAGGGAGACACCGGAGCATCCCCCTGTGCGAGGGGGTGCCGAGGACTCGTGGGTGCGAGCAAGGGGACACCAGAGCTTGCCGCGGGTGAGGGTAGCTCAGCCCCGCTAATGGCAGCGTGGTTCCCCCGCAGCCCAGCGGCAGCCGTGTGCCTCTGGAGATCGTGCTTCTAAACAAGGTGGGCTCCGGCTTCCACGGCGTCATCCAGCTCCTGGACTGGTTCGAGCTCCCGGACAGCTTCGTGGTGGTGATGGAGCGTCCGGAGCCGTCGCAAGACCTCTTTGACTTCATCACGGAGCGGGGGTTCCTGCCGGAGGAGATGGCGCGGGGGCTGTTCCGTCAGGTGCTGGAGGCCGTGCGGCACTGCAACAACTGCGGCGTCCTGCACCGCGACATCAAGGACGAGAACATCCTCCTGGACCTGGCCACGGGCGAGCTCAAGCTCATCGACTTCGGCTCCGGCACCTTCCTCAAGGACACGCTCTACACGCAGTTTGACGGTGAGCTCGCAGCCGGTGCCGGGCATTGCGCGGCCGGGCCGGGCTCCGGAGGTTTCCCCGTGGCGGGGGGGGGGCGGCACGAATTCTGCAGCCGCTGCCAAGTTGCTGTTTGGCACGGGGAGGATGTTGTGAAACAGGAGCCGGCTCCCGGCCCTGCTGACAGCCTCCGTCACCCAGCCTGGCTCGGGCTGGGGCGGGGGAAGAAGCCAGCGTGACAAAAACACCCCGGGGAGGGGGGAGCAGAGGGGGTTTGCAAAACCCGAGCACCGGCCGGTTTGGCTTGCAGGTGCGGAAGGGCTGGGGCTGCTCCGCTCCCCTTGTTTGCCTTGGTTTATAATTTTATTTTTTTGCCATTGCGGGGGGTGAAGGCGTGGTTTTTCCCCACCCGTGGGTGGGTTTTTTCTCGCATGTAACGGCCGGGCCTTTCCCGGGCCCTGCTGCCCTCTTCTGGCACCGACGCTTTGCTTTTACAACCCAAAGTTTGTAAACAAGAGTCACGTGCTGGCGGGAAGGCGGGCGGGTCACGCCGGGTGCGAGCGACGCCCAGGGATGCTCGGGCGAGGGGCTGATGAGCTCCTGTATCCCGCAGGAACGCGGGTGTACAGCCCACCGGAGTGGATCCGCTTCCATCGCTACCACGGCCACTCAGCCACCATCTGGTCCCTGGGCGTCCTGCTCTACAACATGGTCTGTGGGGACGTCCCCTTCGAGCAGGACGAGGACATCATCCGGGGACAGCTCTTCTTCCGACGGCGCATCTCTCTGGGTGGGTACCCGGCTCTGGGACGTGGGGGGATAATGGGCTTTGGGAGGCGGCAGCTGACAGGGAGCTCTGCAGGGGCTTCACCTCCCGTGGGTGGCTGGAGGAGGTGGCACATGTCCTGCCATCCTGCTCTCCTCCCAGACACAGGGTGGATCGGGAGGCTCGGGCACAGCTCAGACACTGCGGATGGTGGCAGAGGGTGGACGGGAGTCTGCTCTGACTGACCCGTGGTTGCTGGTTTCTCTCCCCAGAGTGCCAACACCTCATCAAGTGGTGTTTGTCCATGCGCCCCTCGGACAGGCCGTCGTTGGAAGACATTTTCAACCATTCTTGGCTGCAGGACATTCACCTGGAATCAACTGAGATCCACCTGCACAGTTTGATCCAGGAGCCTGACAAGTAACAGCTCCATGCAGCTCCTGGTCATAAGAAGCAAAGAAAACCAGACTTTTTCATCTTGACTGTAGCACTGAGCAGGGATCTTCAGATGTGAAGGCGCACATCTTGTCCTGGAGCTGGGCTGGAGACCTGCTCTTCCAAGTTCTGGTAGCCACCATCCAAGCCAGCTGTCGTGGACTGCATCTGAATGACCTTGTCTCTTTAGAGATTTTGCCAGTAATGTTTTTGGACAGGTTTGGTTCTGGTTTTGGAGGCTCTCAAGTGTCATCTTGACCTGCTGAATTGGGGACGGCGAGAGGATTGGAAACCTGATTGCAAGAAAAGTTACAATGGGGGAAAACTGTGGGGAGCGCAGGGCCTGTGGCCAAGTGGCCGTCCCTTCTTGCTGTCCCTTCTCGCTGTCCCCGTGCTCGTGTGCCTTCTGTTTGATCTGAGCTGTGCCGGAGGAAAGACTTGACTTTTCCTACAGTGCTGCTTTTCTGAGACTTGCCTGGGCCTCTAGTTCCTTTTCCCTTTTCAAAAAGAAAACGGGTCAGAAGATGCTTGGGAACCAAGTGGGTTATGCCTCGCCTCCTGTGCCTCCATCCCACGTGGGTTTTCTGGGGTTCTTTGCTTCTCTGTGCCCTCACGAATGCACAAACAATGCAAACCAACAGCTGTAAATGTGTACATAGTTCTACAGGAGCAAAGCTTGATGTACAGTTGTGAATAGTGATAACATTTTGCCTTTTTTCTCATTTCCAGTTTTTGTTTTTAATTTATTTTCATGAATTTGTTGGTTGTTTGTTTTTTAAAGGAAGAGTTCTAGCCGCTAGGATAACTTATTTATTTATTTATAATTCATGTGGGTTTCCAGCCCATGCCTTGCTTTTACAGCTGCTGATCCCCCGGTTTTCCGTTCGGGTTTCCCTCTGTTTCTGTCCTGTGTCCATCCCCGGGCCCATCGTGTTTCTGTCGGATGTCTGGCAGAGGTGTGGGGTGGCTGCTTCTCCCCAGCTGTCTGTGTACATAGTTCTGGGTGCTGTTCTTTCCTTGCCACGTGCAGATCTCAGTTTGCAGATGAGTTTGGGTTTTCTCCACGGGTGTCTCGTTTGGGGCTGGGGAAGGGGGAGCTGGCCTGGGCCATCCGCACTGTCCAGTCTGTACCTGTAACCAAGTGTGTAGCTGGCAGGTTTTGTTAATAGTTGATATTGTACAGGGGAATTGAGAAATCTTATTTTTTTTATGCGGTTTTAAATAAAAACAAAACAGTTGATGTGCTGGATCACATTCCTTTGTTGTGGGGCGGGATGAAGGATATGCTGTGAGTTGTGGGGTACCAGTGACCACACCATGGCCACTCCAGGGACTTTGTCTCCAGCCAGACTTGACTCCAAAGATCCCACCCCGGCATCAACCGGGACCAGCCAGTCAAAAGCACCACGGGGACAGCCGGATCCATCCCTCCACGGGGTGTTTCCAGAGCTGATGGCCCCTGGCAGCTCTCCTGGGAGAGATCAAAGAGGTGCTGAGCCCTTTTCGTTCCCATTCATCCGCAGGCTGGTGCGGAGCATGTGCTGGGGCTGGCGAGTAAACAAACATCAAAGCGACCTTACGAAACGCCGGATGTTGTCAGCCAAATTCAATTTTGGTAAGGCAGATCCTGTTGCTCCGGCTCCGTTGGGTGTTGCATGCCGGGGGCTGGTGGGTGCAGGAAGCTGCCAGCGGGCTGCCCCCACCTCCAGCTCGGCCAACGCAGAGGAGCAGAGGAAGCTGATCTTCGGATTACGAGAAGTTGGCTGCTATCAGTCAGCAGCGGTCGAATTTTTTACCCTCCAAACTGTCAAACCCCATTTCCAGCTCTGCGGCGCTTCAGGGATGTTTGTTTGCGTGTTTTCTTATCTTGGTTTGGTTTTTTTTTTTTTTTTAATTAGTTTATATGTGTTGAATTTTGGAGCCCTGTTTCTGCGTGACCTCCTTGAGCAGCTGCTGCTGCGTGCACAGGGCTGTGTCTGCTCCAAGGAGGGGGCAGCTTTCCCTTTCTCTAGGTGACTTTGCAAGTCCCCAGGCCAGATCTGACACAACAGGACGCTCCTTTCCTTGGCTTGCTCCAGGGCTTTTTCCTTAATATCCCCATGTCCAGTGAGCAGTCAGTCTCTTTCCCCAGCTCACCACGGGCTCTCCTGTCCTGCTTTCTAAGCCATGGGGCTGCTAGGAGGGAATGGAGGGTCCTGGAGCTACATCCCAGCCTCGTGGAGTGGCCTGGTATCACCTCTGCGCCTCTGCCTTGGCAAAGAAAGTGTTAAGTTGGTTTGTTTGTTTTGCTTTTTGCTTTTTTTTCTTGTTGTTTTTTTCTTTTTCTATTTCACTCAGCTGCATCTTTCATCTCCTTGGGCTGCTTGAAGCCGCTTGAAGCAGGAAGCGCAGCTCCAAACGCCGGCAAAGTTTAGGCCTATTTTGAGATGTGGTTTGTATTTACCCTCCTCTCTCTCTTTTCCCCTCAAGACAATCCAGGAAGCTGCTCTTACACGAACACAAACATCCCCACCACACCTCCTACTACCCCGTGGAGCCCCCGAGCCCCTCGGGTGGCCACTGTCCCCCCCGGCACCAGCAGAGCACTATCGAGGCCTCCCTGTGGGCTGGGCCCAGCCCACCTTCCCGTAAGCGCTCGCCGACTGTTGCGGTGTTTCTTAGAAAACTGAGCAGAAAGGCTGAGCAGGTCCCTTGTGGAGCTGGGTGCTGATAGTCCTTGGCTTCCGCCTGTGGCTGGTGATTTTGTCACCCCCAGGCTTGTGCTGCAGGAGGGGGACAGAGCTGGCGTGTCCCCAGCAAGATCCGCTGACCCAGGGGACCGTCCTGTCCAAGGGTTGGGTGTTGGGTTGGTGTGAGTTTGATCCCCAGTGCACCAACGTTCCTGAGCAGCACCATATTCACAAGTCTGAGAGCCAGCAGATTCGCGTCCCGAGCCTCTTTGGAAAAGGATCAGTGCGTGTTTGCTTCCCTGTGCACCAGCCTTCCTGAGCAGTAACACCTTCACCAGGACAAGGGCCACCAGATTCATGTCCCAGGTCTCTGCCACAGGGAAAGAATCATGGCAGACGTGATGGGAGACCAAAGATGGGCAGTTACAGCAGCAGTCGCCTGTTCTGCCCTCCAGGCTGCCCATCACCACTGCACTCAGGGCCTGGAGGAAAGAAGAGCCCTTTTCACCCCTCATTTTTCCTCACTGGCGGGATGTTCCCCGCACTTTGGGGCCATCAGCTGTGACAGGAGAGGATGAAAACACAGGAGTTATCCATTGGGAAGTGACTCAGAGGCAGCACTGCTCTCCCATCTCCCTTTCACGAATTTTTCTCGCTCCCTTGTGTCAGCAGGCGAAGCACCCACAATGCAGAAACTGAAAAAAACCCAGTGAAGCAGGACCAGGAGGAGATTTCAGGCTGTTGGAGCTCCAGTTCTGGGAGCACTGGAATCCCATGGATGACTGAGGTCTTTCAAAGGGCCAGCACTCATCACACCTGTGCCTTTCTGCAGACATCCATCCCCAGCTAAGGTGCTCAGTGATGCAGGAAGGACCAGCCAGGGGAACCTGGAGCCACAGCAAACGGGATATTTATGTTTTACATGTCCCTTTCTGGGAATGGGAGATGAGCAACATCCAAACTTCTGCCACAGCTGGAGAAAGGCAGTTGAGCACCAAGGAGAAAAGTCACCTGGGGAGCAGGGGCTGGGCTCGCCACAGGGACCTGAAGAGCCAGAAACTCGGAAGTGGCACCTCACCACCTTCCTGTCCCAAGGAAAACATCCAGCTGCCCCCGAGGTGCTGTCTGAAGCCCTTTGGCCTTCTTGGCACAGTGAGTCACAGGAGCTATTTTCAACTCCTGCCTTAGGACGAGGTGAATTATCAGCAAACCAGGTGTCCCAGGGCTCCAGCTCCCCGGGAATGAACCCTCGTGGCAGTCAGTCTCTGAGCGCTTTGCCAGCCGCCCGTGTGGCAATAGCATCATCTCCATGTGGGGAAACTGAGGCACAGTGACCCAACTCGCTGGAGATCTTTTGTGGTGGAGCCTGGGCTCACCTGCTTTCCCCTGACCTCTTTCCTCAGGCTGAGATTTGCTGCAGGAGCTCCCGGCTTTAATCCCCCGATGTCCCCACGTCCCCAGGGCAGGGGATTGAATCCTGCAGGAGCCGAGACCAAAGCCCTGCCCCCTCTCAGTGTGAGCCTGGGGTGAAACTTGTCCCTTTCCAGGCCTCCTGCGACACCCCCCCACCGTGCTGGGACAGCGAGGGGGGCCAGGTGCTGGTTTCAGGCACCTGCAGCCCCACTCAAGACCAGAATCTCATGTTTTGGGGTTTAGAGCAGATCTGCACTAACCCTCCCTCCATGACACATCGAAACTGCATCACTCAGCCTGCGAGTTGGTGGGGGTTTTAAAGAGGAAAAAACACTTTATTCACCATAAAAAAACCCAAACCAACCGCAAACCCTTTCCAGCATGTAAAGTTGAGTCAAATTTAGCAGCTTCAGCTAGAGAAACATATTTTGAAAGCTGTAATGGAAGTGTTTCTTTCACCCCTTTCCAAACATTTGGTCCCCTACCTCCAGGGTAATATTTTTGCATCTTTACTCACTGGGTTTATTACAGTTAGGAGGGGGTTAAGCAACCCCCCCAAAAAAAGAAACAACAGCCCCTGTCACAAACTGCAGCAGCCACTTCAGTGGCCCTCAAATACCACAGAGGCACGTGTGTGAATGCGAGGGGCGAGCGGGTGTCGGGATGGAGATCTCACCCGCTGAGAAAGCTGTGAGAAAAACAGAAGCGGCAAAATGTCACTTCGGGTCACCCAAAATTCTTCATCTCTCTCCCTGAAATGGGCAGGCAGGGCTGGGGCCCTCAGCATCAGAACCAGCCCCGAGGGAATCCAGCCGTGCTCTGCCAAGCGTGCAGCACGGATGTGCCGCGCAGCCCTGATCTCAGTGCCAGGCTGCTCCGGGTAGTAGATCGCTCGCTGTACGGTGCACACACTCGCAGGGGTGCACGCACATGCCCGGGTGGGTGTAGACCCCCCCCAAAGCGCACAGATTTGGCTCCATTTGGCCCAGTTTGGCTCCTGCCCTCGTTAATCAATACCTGACCTAATCAAGGTGCAATTGTGAATGCCAAGGACTTGGACCTCATCCTTTCCCCACCCTCAGGGTGGGTTTTCTCACCTTTTGGGAGCGGAGCAGGATGCGGGCAGAGCAGACAATGAGCCCCCTACTCTCGCCAGGGCGGAGGGGTCACTCCTTTGTTGCTCCAGCTGGGTGTTTCCAAACAAAACCTTGATAAAGCCAATACGTGAGGCAGGAGAAGATGATGATGTGTGAATTGCCATGGAAAAGCGGGAGGGAAAACTCCAGGAAGGATCCAGCCCTCAGGCTGGGGAGGAACAGCAAAGCCAGCCCAACCTGCCTGCACGGAGGGGACGGCAGGATCCAAAGGAGCTCTGCGGGGACTCACAGATGCTAAAAGTGCCTCTCGGACAGATGGACGGGCTGCCCGGGCTCAGCCCCCACTCCCGCTCCCGCGGGGGATGGTTTCCACTTCCCAGAGTTTGCAGCCGTGTTACGGGATGAGGGAATTTGTGATAGCACTGTTGGATGTGTTATACACGATAAATATCCCAGAGGTTTTGAACTCCGGGTGGAAGGAGCGGCGCCTCCACCCAGCTCCTTCCTGGAAACTTTGCTGGTCCAACACAGCCCCTCTGACCAGGAGGGCAGTGCTCTCCCTGCAGCCGGGTACCCTAAAATCTGCTAATTTTGCCAGCTCTGAAGTTTCTTTTCTCCGCGTCAGCTTCGGGATGGGAAAGGGAACTGATTCTTCTCTCTCGAGTTTCATTCTCGTTCAGAATCGAAAGCTGCTGGAGATGCTGGGCTCGTTGTCAGAGACCCAGGGCTCGCCCTGCCCCCCGAAATATCTCCCCGTACCCGGGGAGCAGGTGATGGTGAGGGAAAGAGCAAAAAGCGCCGGCTCAGGGAAAGCCGGCAGGTGCCGGTGCCGGTGCTGAGGCGTCGCGACGAGCCCGTGCCGCCCTCTGCTGTCAGTCCCAGCCTCCCCGAACGGGCGGCTTTGCAGAAATTCCCCTCATTTTGAACACTTCTTCCTTTTTAAAGTGCTTCCAGCCCTCCCGCGTCCTGAAAGACTTTTTCTCCCCTAGGGCTTGGCCGACCTGGCCGCGGGCAAGGCGAGCTTTGTATTCGGGAAAAGACTGGGCTCAGGTCAGTGCTCCGGTCTAGTTGTCAAGGTGGGGAACAGTCAAAGGTTGGACTGGATGATCCCAGGGGTCTTTTTCAACCTAAATAATTCTGTGGTTGAATTCAGTTGTGGCACATTCCTCTATAGCTAAAGTGCAGGTGAGGCCACCAGGCTCTGGAAGTTCCCCCTTGGCTGGGGGCAATGGGATTAATTCTTCATCCACTGCCAAGCTGCTGTTTGGCAAGCGATGGATGTTGTGAAACAGGAGCTCCTGGCTCTGCTGACAGTCTCTGTCACCTACACTGGCTCTGGAGTTGGAGCCAGCGTGACAAAAACACCCTTGAAGGGGCAGCAGAGGTGGGTTCAGAACCTGGGCTCTGTCCGATTTCATTTGCAAGCACAAAGGGCTTGGGCTGCTCCTCTCCCCTTGTTTGCCCTGGCTCATGATTGGGGTTTTTTGGCCAGTGAAGGGGAGGATAAACACAGGTTTTCCCCACCCGTGGGTGGGTTTTTTCCTTGCATGTAAAGTCCAGGCCTTCCCCAGCTTGCATTGCCCTTTTCCAGCACTGAGTGTTTCACTTCAACCCCAGAGTTTGTAAACAAGACCCAGGGGCAGGACAGAAGGCAGTGGGTCCTGCCATGTGCCCCGGGGCAACTCCTGCATCCCCAGGGATGCCGAGGAAAGGGTCTGGAGTGGCAGCATCCGCCCGATGAGCTCCTGTATCCCGCAGGAACGCGGGTGTACAGCCCACCGGAGTGGATCCGCTTCCATCGCTACCACGGCCACTCAGCCACCATCTGGTCCCTGGGCGTCCTGCTCTACAACATGGTCTGTGGGGACGTCCCCTTCGAGCAGGACGAGGACATCATCCGGGGACAGCTCTTCTTCCGACGGCGCATCTCTCTGGGTGGGTACCCGGCTCTGGGACGTGGGGGGATAATGGGCTTTGGGAGGCGGCAGCTGACAGGGAGCTCTGCAGGGGCTTCACCTCCCGTGGGTGGCTGGAGGAGGTGGCACATGTCCTGCCATCCTGCTCTCCTCCCAGACACAGGGTGGATGGGGAGGCTCGGGCACAGCTCAGACACTGCGGATGGTGGCACAGGGTGGACGGGAGTCTGCTCTGACTGACCCGTGGTTGCTGGTTTCTCTCCCCAGAGTGCCAACACCTCATCAAATGGTGTTTGTCCATGTATAATAACTTAATGAATGAAATAAATAAATAAATAAGAAATTTTGTGTGTAATCACGGTGGGTTTTTAATCCTTTTTCTTGAATCCCAGAGTGGTTTGGATGGAAAGAGACCTTAAGCCCATCCAGTTCCACCCCTGCCATGGCAGGGACACCTCCCACTATCCCAGGTTGCTCCAAGCCCCGTCCAACCGGGCCTCGGACACTTCGAGGGATCCAGGGGCAGCCACAGCTGCTCTGGGCACCCTGTGCCAGAGCCTGCCCACCCTCACAGGGAACAATTCCTTCCCAATGTCCCATCCAACCCTGCCCTCTGCCTGTGTCCTGTCACTCCCTCCCTCGTCCAAGGTCCTTCTCCAGCTCTCTTGGAGCCCCTTTAGGCTCTCAGGTCTCCCCAGAGCCTTCCCTTCTCCAGGCTGAACACTCCCAGCCTGGCTCCAGAGCAGAGTGGCTCCACATTTTAATCCCTTTTCCCGGGCGATTCCCCCCCGTCACCGCTGCCGCCCGGAGCCAAGATGGCGCCGCCGGGGGCGCTGAGGCGGCCGGGGGCCCCCGCGTGCAGCGCCCACTGCGTTCGCCAGGCGGCGCCAGAGAGCGCGGGGCTGGGCCCTAGTGCGCATGCGGTCATTGCCCGCGCAGCAAAACTACACCTCCCGGCATGCACCGCGAACCCCACGGGGCCACCCGGCAGCCTTGGGACGAAAGACTGCAGTTCCCGGCATGCTCCGGGGAAGAAAACGTGAGCCCGTGACTCCAGGCTCCGCTGCTTTCTGACCCTGCGGGGACACCGTCCTGGGCGATGAAGCCGGAAGTGCCGCCGAGCCCCGCGTGGGTCCCGCACGGCGCCGCTCCGCTCCGCCGCCCTGCCCGGACACCCCCGGGACCCGCCGGGCGATCGGGCCCCGACAGCGCGCCCGGCCCTCGCCGCCCTCCCGGTGAGCCCCCAGCGCCCGTCCCACCCTGCCCCCATCCCCTCTCCCTCGGTGTGATGGCAGCGCGGCGCCGTTCGCCCCTTCCGCTGCTGCCTTGACTCACGCCGGCCCCGCTACCGGCAGCGCCGGCCCCTCCATCATCAGCCGTCCCTGCACAGGGAGGGACCCTTACCCTGTCCGCACCCGGTGCTCCCCACAGCCGCCACCGGGGGCTCCTCCAGCCCCGGTCACAGCCGGAGCCCGGCAGGGACACGCGTCTGTCGCTGGACCCCTCAGCGTGTGTCACCTCCCTCACAGCCTGGCCCGGGGCAAAGGGAGGACAGAGGAGCTCTCGGGTGTTCGTTCAGTCCTGGGGAAAAGAGCTGCTCGTGAGACACCAAAACCCACACAGCGAACGGGAAGGGGAGGAATCCGACTGGGGACCTTCGGGGCCGCTGCTGGAGAAACACCGGAGGGCTCTGCTCCCCGGAACGAGTGACAGGATGAAACAGCCTCAGGTTGCAGCAGGGGAGGTTTAGGTTGGATATTAGGGGAAATTTCTCCATGGAAAGGGCTGTGCAGCCCTGGCACAGCTGCCCAGGGCAGTGATGGAGTCACCATCCCTGGAGGGATTTAAAAGCCGTGTGGATGTGGCACTAGGGGCATGGGTTAGTGGTGGCCTTGGCAGTGCTGGGGAACGGCTGGACTCGATGAGCTCGGAGGGCTTTTCCAACCATAATGATTCTCTGTATTTTGTGGATCCAGCAATCTCTCTCCAAGGTAATTTTCCTGCATCCAGTCTCCAGACAGTGTATCCAGTACAAGGACAAACACTCTCCCTTCTGACTGCTGCCAAAACCACCTCTCTGCTTTGTTATCCTGCATTTTAAAGTATTGAAGTATTTATTGTATTTGCAGTTGATTTGCTTTAATAAAATACGTAAAGCTTTGCTTGTGTTTCCTCACCAAACCGATTCTGTGAAGATGACAGCTGTGTTATTTCCACATGGCTGCAATGTGTGCTTAAATGGTTGCTTAAGGATTTGTCTGTAATTACAGAAATGAGAATTTCACACATTGGTGCATTTCTTTGGTACTTGTTTTTTTCCTTGTGCACAAAATTGTTTGTTGACAATTTTCGATGTGTAACTGAGCACCAGAGCAGAACGCTGCAGAATTCCCAGGCATGGGATTTTCTTCAAAAGAACTGGAAAGGCAGGAGAGTAAGATTTCCAGAGGCACTTCGGTGCTTTTGGGTAGCTGGGATGGTTCCCAGCCAGGTTGTCAGAGCATCCCTGGGACTGGCAAACCCGGGGTAAGCCCCCAGTGCCCCGTGCTCCCTGGGGAGCGAGGCAGGTTCCTTGCTGAAGGCAGCAGAGCTCTTTTTAAAGCACAGCTCTGAGTGCTGAGGGTCTCCAAGGTGTGTTTGGTGCCTCCGTCCAGGATTTGTTGGGGCATCCTGGTGGGAACGTGCTTTCACAGGAAACCGGTGCCGTTTGAACTGTGGCGTTTTGGGGGCAGCCTGGCTGGGTTGAAGGCTGTGGGGACATTGTGAGAGTCCCACAGCACGGGAGAGGCTTTGAGTGTATCCAAGATCAGCAGATTTGGGCACCCTGTTCTCATTCCTCTCACCAGTGTTCACATTGTCTGCCTCTTGTCCAGACGAGTAAAACCCTTTGGGACATTCCCCCTCCGCCCAGCGCACCGGCTTTAATCAGGAGAGGAATGTGAGGTGCAGAGCGCTGCTCCTGCTGCCTCTACCCTCGGCTGCCCCACCGGGGGACACCGGGGGACACCCCGCCTGCCGTCGGTGGGCACGGTGTCCTAGCGCTGCACGTGGGCAGCGCAGCAGGGCCTGGGCTGGTTCCTCCTGAAACGCCTGAGTAAAGAGCGTGAACGAGGTCCGATAAGTGTAAATTAGTGCAGCTTAGGGCAAACAAGGGCAAGGAAACGCAAATAACGGTGAATAAGGGTCAGCACGGCGTTCCCAGCCGGGCCGGCGGGCGCGGGTCGGAGCTGCGCCAGCGCCGCCAACCACCGGGGGGAGCGCGGCCGCCGCCAGCGGGAGCTGCGGCCCCGNCGAGCGCTCCGAGGCCCGCGGGGCGAGCGGGGAGCAGCGGGGCCGCTGCAGCGCCGGCTCCGGCCACGGGAGGGCGCGCGGGGGCCGGGCCGGGGATCGCAGCGCTCGGCTTCGGAGTTCACCAAAACCTCCCATTTTACACCTTCCGACAGCTCCGCAGCTCACACACAGCCCGGGAGCTGTGCCCGAACGGCGTCTCTGTCACGGGGGGGAAAGGGCTGATGATCTTGAGCAGACAAATTCACAGTAAGAGGCTCCTTCCCAGTCAGCCACGTGTACCTAAACCAGGAGAAGTTTCGGTCAGGGGCACTCCCAGTAATCAGCAATGCTGATCCCGAGGGGATCCCTGATGTGCCTCGTGCAGAAAATCTGTGTTAATAGAAGACTGAAGCTACCAACCTGTCCAAGGCCAGGTTGGACGGGGCTTGGAGCAACCTGGGATAGTGGAAGGCGTCCCTGCCCATGGCAGGGGGTGGAACTGGGTGATTTTTAACCTCCCTTCCCACACAAACCATTCCAGGATTCTGTGATTCCTTCAGCTTGTAACAGTGTAAATGCTGATGGCACTTGGTGTTTCTCCTCTCAAACACTCCTTGCTCTTTCCTTTGCTGTTTGCTCCCCCTTCTATGTTTGCACACTTCCTTGGAAAAATGTCACTGAAATGAACAATTCAGGTCACGTTGCTTCTCTTCCAAATTGGTCCTCAGTGGCTTATCCTGCAAAACTACCAAATCTGCCTACCCCACCTGGCCCTGCTGTCTCAGAGTTGTTTTGGGAGCACTGAGGTGGGGTTTCAGGATGTCTTGGGTGTTTTGGGGCAGGATTTAGTTGGTGCTCATCTGAGTTGGTACTTAAAGGGAGGGGTGGCAGAAAGGGAGGAAGGGGGAGGGAGAAAGAGAACAAGAAGAGTGATGGGACAAGGGAAGGTGAATTTTTAAGATGGGGAGGAAGAGGGAGCAGGAGGAACTGGGTGCAAGTGTGAGGGGAAAGGAGAGAAAAGAAAGGATGGCAGGAAAAATGAGGGTGAGATGGGGAAGGGAACAAGGACAGAAGTAAGAAATTAGGTGGGGAGAGGAAGGGAAGAGGGGTAAAAAAGCGGGTGGGAAGTGAAGAAAAGAGGGAGAAGGAGGAAGGGAGGGTGAGGGGAAATGAACTGGGAGAAGAAATCTGTGAGGCCGAGGAGCTGCCTTGTGGAGACCCCCGGGCAGCATCTCCCCCTCCCCGGGCTGTGCAGAGACACAGAGAAAAAGATGGACCTGAGTGAGAATTCGGAAGAGGAGGGGAAAGCCTGGGGTAGTTTTAAGGCAATTCCAAGAAAAGATGCCCAGAGTATGGAGATGCCCTTGAGAAATCAGGTGGGAAGCCAGGAGGAAGCACTGGCTCAGGACACCCAGTGGGAGATGCTGGGAAGGGTAAGGAAGTGCAGAAAGAGGGAATTCCAAGTCTCCAAGAGCAGCGGTGGAGCTGTGACTGAGGGATGCCAGAGCTCCGAGGGCAGGAAGGGACCTCAGGTGCTGTGAGGTCCCAGCCAGGTGTGAGGTGCTCCCCATCCCCAAAAAAGCTGTTTCCTCTGTGCTGCTCTGCAGGCTGCCAGCTGCACCTCGGCTCCTCAGGGTACCCTAAAGAAACCTGGCTCCATCCTAAGCAGGTGTCCCTGTGGTTGTCCAACGTGGGATCTCCTCTGCAGAGAGATTCTCTTCTTTCCATTTTTAATGGATATCAGCACTGAGGCTGAGCAGGACGAGTGCCAGATCGACATCTCTTTAATTAAATCAAAAATACAGTCTGAAAAACGTAATTAAATTAAAAATACACACTTCCAGGTGGAAGCCAAGTTCCTTCAGCCTTTATCTTGAACAGACAAGGCACAGTAAGTTCTAAGATCTTCTCAGTGTCAAGAGATTCTTGTTTGTCATTACAAAGCAGCTTTTCCTTTTGCTGCTGACACGAAGCTGTGGAGGAAGACCTTGGAGGGTTTGTGTCACGCTACACTGACTTTGGAGTTGTCCACTAACTCTCTATAAATATTTCTTCCACCACACTGCCCATCTCACAGGGTTACTGTGACAGAACTTCTGCCCAGATTTTGTGAAAAATAAAAATAAAATTTGTGCAATAAAAGTTAGTGCAGAGAGGAAATACATTAAATAAGCTCTAAATAACAACAGACTAAACAGAAAATAAAAGAAATTTTCTAACAGGGGTGGGTGTTCTGGTGGCCATCCCAGGGCTGTGTCAGACAATGCATTTTGAATTTGCTGTCAGTTGTAGATGAGGCTCTGCATCTCTTCCTCTGTATTTCATTTGAGCTTGGTGGGGTTTTGATGTTTTACATGGTGTGGGTTTTTAAAATATGTTTCTTGCTTGCAACATCTTTGATGCTTAGGAAGTTTACCATAAACATTTTGGTCTTCTTGTAATACAACCCCTTTTCTTCTCCTTAAAAAATAATGAGCATAAGGAAATCATCACCAGTGGGTTGGGCTGAGTGAACTCAAACCCACCGCATCCACACCCTCTCCAAAAAGCTATTCCTGCTCAGCAATCCACCTCATATTCCATCAGAGGTTCTTCCTTCCCTCTCCTTCCGTGTTTGTCCCTGATGACACAGCTCGGAGCAGTCCAGCCCCACCTGCCCTCCCCAGCACACAGGGCTCTCCCTTCCCTGCAGGACCACAAACGTGCACTGGTCCATACTGGGAAGGATCAGAAAGGGCAGAAGAAAAGCTGAGGAGGATCGAATGGGCCACCCAGGCTGACCCGAGGCTGCTGCAGCCACTGCTGGGTGGTCTCAGCCTCCTCTTTCTGGCCGGGTCACTCTCAGTGGGTGGGCAGGAGAAATCCTGGTCACAAAGAGGAACGTGTTTGCCACAGCCCTTATCCAAGGAAAAACTCACCCCAGGCTCCATCCAGGTTCAGTTTTGAGTGCTTTGTGCTCCCTGACCTGAAGGGGATCCAATAAACTCTAGTGTGTATTGACTTACTGGAATGTGGCTGCTGAAGGAGGGAGGGCAATATCAGGAGATAGGAAAGGGTCTTCTGGCCTGAGATGCCAATTCCTCAAGTTGTCCTTCAAAATCATTGAGATTTTTACCATTTCAAAGCTTTCTGTGGGTCCCTGTGGGTGAGTAACCACCACAAACCCTTGAGGTGCTGCCCAGCCCCATTTCAGGCTCACGTGTTTGTGCTCTCACTCTTACCTGGCTCTGCAGTGTGTGGCACCACAGAAATCAGGGAATCCCGGAATGGTTTGGGTTGGAAAGGACCTTAAAGCTCATCCAGTGCCACCCCTGCCATAGGCAGGGACACCTTCCACTGTCCCAGGGTGCTCCAAGCCCCAGTGTCCAGCCTGGCCTTGGACACTGCCAGGGATCCCGGGGCAGCCACAGCTTCTCTGGGCACCCTGTGCCAGGGCCTGCCCACCCTCACAGGGCAGAATTCCTTCCCAATATCCCATCTAAACCTCTACTCCTTTAGTTTAAAACCATTCCCCATCATCCCATCACTCTCTGCCCATGAGGATGTGTTTCCTCATGGCTTTCTCCAACAACACAGCAATTTCCTGGGAAGTCTGAGTGCGTGGAATGACACCATCAAAACCATGCCCTGAATCAGATCACAGAGAGGTGAACCCTGGACAGTGAGGGAAGATGATTACAAACCTTTCTCAAGGGTTAGAGTTCCAGAGCTGTGTCTTTCAGGAGTTCGTCATTTACTCTAGCAACCCCCAAAACACTAAACATGGAGTGTAAATCCCACATGGAATGCTGTGATCACTCAGCCACAGGCCCTCAATCAGAGCAATACCTCAGTCGGAAACTCCTGGCAAAGCCATCAACCCTAAGCAATGACCACTAAAACTGGGTGAAAACCTGGAAATGCTGTGAGCAGTTGCTTTACAACTACTTTGGGGTGATTTTTTGGAGGGGCAGACAAGGCAGAGTAGTAGATTCTGGCTGCAAAAATGGTATTTCTGGAAGTCTTTTATGCTACTAACATGTTTAACATATTCACAATTCCAGAAACCTCCTCTCCTGAATTGAGGCATTGAATGGTGCTTCCTGTGATGAGCCTCAGGAAAAAAAGGGGCCAAAACACTCTTGAATGCCATGTGAGGTAATATTAAACCAAATCAAAGGTTACTTTAGCATTCACAACGAGCAGATTGGGTGTCAAAAGCAGGGCAGTGACTGAGAGCTCTAGCTGGTGTTGTGGGGCAGAGCTGGGATGCTCCAATATCTCAGGGAGAAAAGATATCCCAGTGAATATTCCCAAATGTGCTGTGGAGAGAAAGCTGATGAGAACAACCAGAGGAGGAAAAACCCAACCCAAAAACCACAACAGCTTTTATGGCCGTGTGTAGCGGCCTTCAAAATGAAGCTGAAATGAAAACATGGGACCCTTTGTCTTTGCAGTAGGTGATATCCCAAATTCAACCCGACAAAGAACGAGTGAGGATTTTTGCTGGGTCACTGATTTATGATCTGTGCAGCGCTGGCTTGGGGGAGTTGGACAGAGCTCCCAAATTGCCACAGACACAAACCCCACATTGTGATAAATGTGAAGATAAAGCCGAGCTGTGACCCAAGAACACATCTGATGAAAGACAAAGAATTCGGGCAGACCCTGTGGTTTTCTGATGCTCCTTTCCCTCCAAACAATTCCTTCATTTTTCACCAAGCAGCACCATCCAGCCTCAACAGCTAAACTCGACAGGCATTTTTGCCTGCTGGGGTTTTGCAGGGGTTACTTTGACTACTGATAAAGCCTGTAGTGTTATGAAATTAAGTCACGTTAAATGGATTGAACAGAGAGCATTAATCTGGGCAAATTACTCCCAACCATTAGAAAACCACGGCTGTGGCAAAGTCAGACAATGGTTTCAATTAGAGAATAGAAAATTAATGCCATATATAACCTCCTTTCTCCTAGACCCTACAGCTCAAGGAAGCTTTTTGTTCTGCTGTGATACAATTTAGAAAATATTTCCTAGATCTCTGCTAGTGCAGACGATTCTTGTTCCCTGTTCAACTGCTGTGAGGGGCTGGGATGATGGGTGAGAACACTTTTCTTCTGGAGAGCCCTGAATTCCAGCTGAGGGGAGAAGGTGTGGGAAGAAAAGAGAAGCGTAGCATTCTTTTATTTATTTAGAAGCGTCACTGGAAGTTAAACCAAGCTGGTCCCAGTCCCGCTGGGCACTTCCAAGCTCTCTTTTGGCACAGACTGTGCCATCTGCAGCCACATCTGGGCAGGAGAGAGGAGTGGAAGAAATGATTCATTCTGCAATTAGGCTGGAGATAATTGGGAAATAGGAGAAGTTTCCACAGGTCTAAAGCTCCTCCTGTGCCCTGTCCTCCCTCTTTTGAGATTTTTCTCCCGTATTTCAGCCATCCAATGATCTGTTTCCAGTCAACCACTGCCCAAACACTGTTTTTCCACCTATTCCCATGTTCTCATCATTCAGGGACCCTGACACCTGCTGTGCTGAGGATGCCTCTGCTGCCCCCAGTGCTTCCCTCCTCTTTTCCATGGAAAAGAATCTTTGTACTCTGCTAGAAACAGTTCCCTCATCTTATCAAAATACATCAGACACACGCACAACCATTGCTGAGACAGCCCTTATTTCTTTTTGCAGTGATCCTTCATTTAGTGGATTTATAAGTGAGTTTTCATTCCAATTACTTATCATCAAAAGGTTCTTTTTTCTCCCCCAGACTGAAAGTTTTAAAAAAAATAAAGCCTCTTATCACTGTGTTTATTATCTCTAGGTCTCATATTCACAGGAAATTAAACTTCTCAGCACATGAATGTAGACTGGAAACAGTCACCCATGTTATTTATCTTATTATCAGGAATTGCTTTAGAGACAAATGTAGAGGAAAATCCCATCTGAGGAGCCCCTTGAGTAAGTGCTTCTCTCCCTGAGTTTCTCTGAATCACCAAGGACAGAGCCGAGCAGTTAAATGCACTTCACATGCACTACAGCAGACTCGAGCATCCAGAAGGGCACGGAAAAGTCCTCAAGTCTTCCACAGAATATCAGAATAATCTTTGCAAAGATTATAAATAATTGTTATAAATAACATTTATAGAGCGTTCTTGGTGGGACACGTGGAGGAAAAATCCGGTGGCTTTATCCAAGTGCTTTCCGTATCTCAGCTCCGTCCCCAGGCAGCAATATTCCTGTGCTGGCAGCCTGAGGAGAAAACTCAGCGTTTCTCATTCTGATCATCCAAAACTTTGTGCTGAATGTTGACGACCAAGACAAAGCCTCCATTGAGGGGAGCAGGGAGAGTGCTTCATTCATGAGGGCAGAGGGAAGGAGTCAGGAAGATGAAATGACATTTTGCAGGGCTGTGGACAGCACTGGGTGGTGGCACGGGAGCACTTTGGAGCAATTACCCAGGTGGAACTGCCTGCACGGAGCCCGTTCACAGCTGGCTTTGCTCTGCCAGGCTGGAGCAGCCCTGATCCCAGCTGTAACCACACACGGGTGGCACCCCCAGAGCCCTGCCCGCACTCGAGGGTCGGTCACACAAACCCACTCCGGGCTCGCAGGAGCCCTTTGGTTCCAAAGGCTGGCACGGACGGGCTCAGCTCAGTCTGTGCTCAGGAGTTTCTCCTGCAGAGCTCCAGCGCTGTCTGAGAGCAGAGCAGGAGCAGCATTCCCTGCTGGAGCATCGGGATCAACTCATCCCAGAGCTGGAGTCCCCCTGCTCTGGAGCCAGGCTGGGAGAGCTGGGGATGCTCAGCCTGGAGAGGAGAAGGCTCCGGGGAGAGCTCAGAGCCCCTTGCAGGGCCTAAAGGGGCTCCAGGAGAGCTGGAGAGGGACTGGGGACAAGGGATGGAAGGACAGGACACAGGGAATGGCTTCCACTGCCAGAGGGCAGGGATGGATGGGATATTGGGAAGGAATTCTTCCCTGTGAGGGTGGGGAGGCCCTGGCACAGGGTGCCCAGAGAAGCTGTGGCTGCCCCTGGATCCCTGGCAGTGTCCAAGGCCAGGTTGGACGGGGCTTGGAACAACCTGAGATAGTGGAAGGTGTCCCTGCCCATGGCAGGGGGTGGAATGAATTGAGCTTTAAGGTCCCTTCCAACCCAAACCCAAACCATGCTGGGATTCCATGATTCCGTGATTCTGGAGAGTGGGGAAATGGATCACATCAAAAAGCAAATGGTTCTGTGTCTTGAAAAGCTCTTTGCTTGCAGGACCTGTAAGTGAAGCAAGTGCCAAACAAAACAAGTTTAGGGAATTCCCTTTTTGTTAAAGTTACCCACAGAATCTGAGGAAAAATGGACAAACAGGGAATGTTGCCTGGAAACTTATGAGGAATGAAAATTTAATAAATTTACTAAATTAATTGCTTCCAATAAGAACAGCAGTCAGTGCAGCCTTCTCACTGCAGGTTGACCAGATGCCATTAAAGTAGCTCCTACCCAGAGAAAAGACAAATTAATGCTCATTTGGCTCAGTGAAACCCAGCAAGTAAATTATTTTCTAAATAAAAATAAACATAGTCAATAAACATAAGCATAGAATGTTGTAATCTAAGGCATGATACAATTTGGAATGTTGTTTTCTGTCATTCTTGAAGTTGTTGGTGTGTTTAAGGTCCCTTCCAGCCCAAACCAGTCTGTGATTCTATTCTGTGATTCTATACTGTGATTCTTTGTAATATTTTTAAGTCCACGACTTCTGTGTGCTCAAAAGCAGCTGGGACAGGGCCCTCAGAGGGCAGAACCCACCTTAAAAAGTTCCCTGGAGTGTTGTTCTGTCAGACCAAGTCCTCAGACTGGCGATTCCTGAGGAACATCAATTCCACCTCCCGCACATCAGTCCTACTGCTTAATCCAAGTTATTTGCTTTCCCTCTGCACAGGTTGAGCTGTACATCCCAGAGCACAGAATTTACTCTGTCATGAGGTTTCAGGAGGCTGATTCCCTGCTGGAAATCAGTGGATGACTCAAAGCCAAGACAAAAGGCAGCCTTGTGTGGCAGCCCGGGGAATGCTGTGGGATGCCCTGCTGCCCCAGGCACTCACACACAGCACTGCAGCAATTCCAGTGAACTTGAAAGGGTGCAAAGGATATTTCCATCTTTATTTTGCTCTGTAGGAGCGAGTGGCACTGTGTATGTTTAAATAATGCATTTACTCTTTCAAAAAGGAGTTTGGCATCCACACAGATAAATTAAAGTGGCTGTAGCTGAGCAGATGGAATTGTGCACTCCTCCCCTGGGATGCTGCTGTTGCAAACAGCTGGAAACAAGAATTTAGGTACCCTCAGCCCCAGGAAGCTCCTCTGGTGCTGGGGGCACCTGCCTATTTCTGGGGCAGAGGGGCTGCTCTGTCTGCTTCCCTCCCCTGAAAATCCCACCCACGGTGGGTAGATGAATTCATAGAGCACGAAAATATCTCACTGCTTTGTCTCCTTCCATCTGTGACAAATCCACTTCAGAGCACACACTGATACCATTTTCCTCAGCGAGCTGGTGGCTGCTGTGGTACAGAGCAATGAGTTCAGTCTTTATTTCAAAGACCTTTCTGAATGCACCCTGAGATTTAAAATGTGCTCTGTAAAAGTGCCTGAAAGGGGGTGACTTTTTGTTTCTTCTCCCAAGTCTCAGGCATAAAGACAACACAATCATTTTCTTCTCTCATTGCTTACTGAGATGCACATTTGGGAGATCTGTGTCCAAAACTATTTCTGTGTGTGAAAAGAGTTTCCCACCTGGGAACGAGCTGTTCCTGTTTGTTCCACTGATCAAGGAGACAGTGGTGAGATTTTACCTCACTGAGAACCCTGCACTGGGCTATAAATGTGCTACTAAAGCCTGCAAGAGCAGGAACTCGCTGTCCAACTGGGTCACAGTGCAAGGAACTTCAGTTCTTATTCCCAACCTGTTTTCAAATACACACATGCACAGGAGTAGGGATCCTCATTGCTAAGTCTTGCAATAAACCTTGCTGAATTTTATAAGAGATACAAGAAATTTCCTGTACAAAGTCACTATAATAAATAAGCTTCCCTTCGGTTTCAATTTTCAAATCCAATATTTTTGTAGGAGCTGTTTAAATTCCCCCATTATATCTGTGCCAATAACTCCACACAGTTTTTTGAGCTGTTGCATAAAAAAACCAACCAAAAAACCCCCAACAACCCCAAATCTCTTGTCTCTTGCTGTAAATTATGACATTATGTTAAACTGGCATTGATGAAAACCAGGATCACAGGTACTGAATACATTTGGTGCATGAGATTTGCCTCTGACATATTTATGAAACACTGCAGCTAAACTACTTCACGTAGTTTTTATTTCAGTCAGTGCCAGACTTACAGAAAGCAGTGGGATTTGGGGAATTTGGTGTGTGTTACTGGGAGTTTGCACTGGTAAACTGGTCTGTGTCCTTTGTTAACTGCACCTGTAAACTTGTATTTATTCAGAATTTCCTACAGGGAATGATGAGAAAGGGGAAATGTCACTGGCAGAATAAAGCTTGAGCACTGCCATGCAAACACTGCTCTTTTCATTGCAAGTTCTGTCCAAAGTTGGTGGAAAATACACAATTAAATTGTACCTAGCTCAGAATACAAAGATCAGCATGCTGGTTAATCCCAAATTATTGATCAACTTTAAACAAACTGAGGGTTTTGAGGAGGTCAGCCTGGCTGCAGCACGCCAGAGCAGCAGACAGCAAATACAAAGCTAAATTGCTTTTTCCACTCAACTGATCCGAACACAGCCCGTGGGCCCAGCAAGTGCACAGCTTGTTAAAAGTGGGTGTTTGTAAAGCTGTGGTCACCAGCTCAGGGTAAAAGGCACAAGCTGGGTCAGGTGGGAAGGTATTTAAGAGCACAGTGAAAAGACAGCTTAATTAGCCCCGAATTGTGATGAACTTACAGTGTGTGAATCACACAATGGACACAGAACGCCACAAGAGCATCAGCACAGCCTCTGGAAAAGCTCGTCTCCCACGGTGACCTGCTTCGATAGTTATTTTTGGCGAGTTGTAGCCAATCCATAGACTGACAATAGTGAATTGACTGATGGATTAGAACCAAAAATGGGGTTTGGCTACAGCCCTGCATAAGCAGCTTTTTGTGTTTAAAGCTTGGTGAAGACTTATTTAATATCGAAATATTTAACTAAGATTCCTGTCGGATCCACAGTGGATAAGGAACTTGCCAGGTTTTATTTCCAGCCTTGCTCTGGCAGTAGCCCCTGGCACAATCTGTCACCTCGTGGGGATCGATAGGAACTCCTGCCCCTGGCTGTCGATTCCATTTGCTGGTCCATGCTCTGAGCAAGGGACAAAGCCATGGAGAGGCTGGAGGAGCACCCGTGGGATGGCTGGAAGAGGGGAAATGAAGAGAGCAAGAGAAGCAACCTTCCTGGTGAATATAAATCCATGTGTGTGTCCCTTCATCCAGCCAGAGCTCAGCAGAGGGATGGACACCTCCCCGTGAGGAACGGCTGGGACAGCTGGGAGTGCTCACCTGGAGAAGAGAAGGCTCCAGGGAGAACTTAGAGCCCCTTCCAGTGCCTAAAGGGGCTCCAGGAGAGCTGGGGAGGGACTGGGGACAAGGGATGGAGGGACAGGACACAGGGAATGGCTTCCACTGCCAGAGGGCAGGGATGGATGGGATATGGGGAAGGAATTCTCCCTGTGAGGGTGGGCAGGCCCTGGCACAGGGTGCCCAGAGCAGCTGTGGCTGCCCCTGGATCCCTGGAAGTGTCCAAGGCCAGGCTGGATGGGGCTTGGAGCAGCCTGGGACAGTGGGAGGTGTCCCTGCCCATGGCAGGGGTGGGACTGGATGAGCTTTAAGGTCCCTTCCAACCCAAACCATTCTGGGATTCCAGGACATCACAGATGTTAAACACCCCTCTCCTTTGGCCACAGTCCCACAAATCCCAGCTCTTCCACGCTCCCCATTCCCTGCACTCAGAGCCAGTGCTCAGCCAGGTTCTCCCGAGCCCAGAATTCTCCTCACCACACATTCCTCATAATTCACCCACCACCTTCTCTAGCTGCTGATGGAGCTCTTACAGCTGTTCTCCACAATTCAACCTCCCAGACACACATTCCAGCAGGAAGGCCAACTGTCTCCCACAAAGCCAGTTTTCCAGGCCAAAACCAGCATGGCTCTGGGAGGACAGCAGCATTTTAAGAACGCTCTTCAAACAAACTCACGTTGCAGAGTCTTTCCTCAGCAGAGGAGCACGAGATCTACTGGCCACAGTCTGTACCCAAGTCCTCATGATGGTAACAAGGTCAAAAATAAAACCCAGGAAGCTTTAATACTCAATAATTGAATGTTAAAAAACTCTCCCTTGCCATCAATAACCTTTCAAAGTCCGTTATTGGAATCAGTGCCCCTTCCAGGGCTGTCTAAGTGCAAACCCACCACCCAGAGCAACCTGCTATCCTGACTGGGCCTTAAAGGAGTTTTCCAGCCCCCTTTCCAAGAGCAGAGCCTCCAGCAGTGCCTGCTCCTTCCAGGTGCAGCTGTGAGGGGCAACCAGAGCCATTCAGCACCTATTGGCAAGGGAGCTTGAGCACACGGCTTAAATATTATCTCATTTGTATAGGCAGCTTAAGTGGAGATGCCAGCATGGTGTATATATATAAATACATAAATGTATAAATATATGACTATATAAATACATATATTTAATGTACAATAATATATATATTAAAGATATATATATATATATATATATATACACACACACAAACACATATACATATATATGTATATATACACACACACACACATACACACCCCAGCCTCAAGGGCTTCAAAAACCTGTTAAAAGCCATAAAGACCTTAGAACACACAGTAAAAATACTCAGGATAGGAGCAGTGACAGGATCAGTGCCAAAGCTGGGTCAGGGATGTCCAAAGGGAAGGAGCTGCTGCTGTTCCAAGGGCCCTTTTCCTTTAAGTGCTGGTCCCAGCCTGGCCCGAGTCAGCAGGCAGAATTCTCTGTGCCTTATATGGCTTGTTCTGAAATGGTTTTTTTTTAAAGACTCCACGGATTTTTTTCATCCTATAATCACACAAAAACTTTTTCACGTAATTGTCTTCACTAAGCGAAATCATCAGGGCGCATGAGAAACATCCTTGGCCCAATGTCGCCGTGAAAATCTTCCCATGGAATCCTCACCAAGTGAATTTATATTTTATTTTAATTTCCAGCTCGTATCCCAGTGGCTTTCAGAAGGCAGAAGGCCTTGCCAAGCACCTCACATTGTCCTGGGCCTGGTACTTGAATAAAGTGGGTCCCAGTGATGAGGCTGCTGCTTTGGGGCTGCTTTGGGGCTGGTTTTACACCCCCTGGAGAAACCCAAAGGGGTTAAACCCAGCGCTGTGAGGGAGCCAGGCCCTGCCAGGCTGCGCTGAGTCCCCTCCCGGCACCTTGTTCAGAGTTCCGAGCAGTGAAAAGAAACTCCCAAGGTCTTCCGCTTGTTTGGCAGCCGACAGAGAAATATTTCTGTTTGCACTTAGCAACACCCTCAATCAGAATTTTTAGCACAAAATCAGTTTACGGAGCCTTTCCTGTTGCTCCACGCTCTTCCCAACAGCTTCACTCTGGCTTCTTGCCTTTTAGAAATCGGTGTGGCTGAGAAATTTTTCAGGGGACTCCACTGAGGGAAAGATGTCCAGAGCTTCCCTTTTGCTCTTTCAGAGTGTCTTGCTTGGTTTTTTAAAAATAAATTTATAGGAAAGCCGGGATAGCACTAAAAATACCTCCAAATTAACATGGGAACATGGAAATAGCATTATATTAAATGACTGTAGTATGCTGGGGTTTTTTTGCTTTATGACAGAAAACAGAGTTGTGCTGTCTGCACACAAAAATGGGAACTTTACTATTTTCTGTCTCAAATATGAGATATACAGTAAATATTTAATACTGTATATTGCATACTAAAATTGGAACATACATAAATTGACTCTAAATATTGAATATAAATTATTAAGTACTCCAGTCTAATATATTATATTGTACTGTTTTATATCATGTCATGTCATACCATATCAATCATATCATATCATATCTCTCAGATTAGAAATATTTTTAAATGATGAGCTCAATTAATACACTCATTAAAATGAATAATGTAGAAATGGGTGAAGTTTACACCTTCACCAAGCAAAGTTGCCTCGGAGCTGCCATCTGAATTTGCACTTTTTCTCATCTACTTTAGCTTAGAATTAGCGCAAGGAATTTAAGATCTGACCTTGCTGCAGTTCTATAGAAAAACATTAAATGTGGATCCCAATCCTGAACATCGTCTGTAACTATCCAAAAACTTCTTGCCTTATTAAAAACCAAAGCAGGGCAAAAGGGAAGACTGGTAAAACAGTTTCAAGGCAGCTGCCTGGAATTTTTCATGGTAATTAGCTCATTTTATAGACTTCAAAACTATAAAGAAGACTCATTAAATACAGCAGAACATTTTCTACATTCACAAAACTACAGATCAGCATCTGTGAGCCCTCAGGAAGGCATTTAGCCCTCATCCTAATTACATATAGTGGTTTAAAACCTAAAAAAAAAAGGTGAGGTGGATATCTATTGTTGTTTTATCAATGATAGCATCTTTAATTAGACTGAAATGGTGCACACAGGCTTTGAAATACAGGATCCAGTGCTGGTCTCTGTAGTTGTGCCAACAACAAGCTCAGTTCCGTGTTCTGGTGCTGCACTTGACTGCCTGTCTCCTCAGATTAAGGATGCGGCCTGAGGCCACAGCCGTGATAGAGAACTATAAATAACCCTGGCAATAAACCGACTCTGGAATTCTCGCAGGAACTGGGAGAAAACGATTCTAGATCTGCAAATGCATTAAACTGCAGGGGTGAGCCTTGTGCTGCACCTTTGGTAGGAACTGCAGCAGAGAACTGAAACCTGGAGCAAAAGTTCACAGTCAAAAGATGGAATTATAGAATCCCAGAATTACAGAGTCCCAGAATCCCAGACTGGGTTGGGTTGGGAGGGAACTTAAAGCCCACCCAGTGCCACCCCTGCCCTGGGCAGGGACACCTTCCACTGTCCCAGGCTGCTCCAAGCCCCGTCCAGCCTGGTCTTGGGCACTTCCAGGGATCCAGGGGCAGCCACAGCTTCTCTGGGCACCCTGAGCCAGGGCCTCCCCATGCTCACAAAAATGCATTTTCTGGAATATGACTCTGTGTTTTCTGTGGGAAAATATCAAATATCTGTGAGGAAATGTTAATTTTTTTGCATCTAGAAGCAGAACTGGGGAGCAGGAGCCATCAGACCACAGGTTTCCCTTTTGCCCAAGACAGAAACTCAGCAGCTCTCAGAGAGGAGCTGGGGATCCCTTGGCTCTGTGTGCAGCAGCAACACTTCCCCGAACTGCAGAGTTCAGGGAGAGAAACTGCTGTGCCCTGCTGCTGCAGGGCAGGGAACACAGACTGGAAGGTATTTACACAACCTTAGTCATTTAAAAATAAAAAATGACTGCAGTGGGAGCTCTGAGAGGTTCAACACTGTCAAAAGATTAGAAGCTAAATGCATTTTGATTAGAAATACTGGGCTTTGATGAGCCTTGTGGGTCCCTTCCAGTTTAGGATTTTCTGTGATTTGATGGCTTAACTGTTTCATTTACTACAATATTGCAGAAATGGCCAACACCAGAGCAGGGGTTTGGTACAGCTGAGCTGATCTTAAATCCTGTGCTCTGATGAAGAAATTGATCTATTGAGATATTGATACACTGAGGAATTGTGTGGGCACACCTTGTCACAGGTGGGGGCAGCTCAGACCCAAGGCTCTGCTTGTACTGATGGTTCTTAGTTTGGCTGAACTGGAGCAAAAGGAGGGGAAAGCCACAATATTTGTTTTGAAATAACAGTTTATAACAGGGGAAACTGTAAACAGTTAAACAACTCAAGGTATTGAAGGGAAATCAAAGCTAAAATCACAGAATCACAGAACATCCTGAGCTGGGACCCACACGGATGATCCAGTCCAGCTCCTGCCCTGCACAGGCCAACCCCAAAATCCCACCCTGTGCCTGGGAGCGTTTTCCAACACGATGATCTTACAAAGGATGAGATGGACACAGGTAGTTCATCAAAACCTCAGCATCATGACAGGAAAATGAATTCAATATTGGTATTGGAGTTGAAAGGATGACCTGGCAGGTCTGATTTCTCTCTGCTAATGCCCATCTAATTTCTCTCTCTCCTCAGTTTCAGTTGTACTAGGATGACATTTCAAATCTGCATGAATTCCAGAAGCAACTTGTGCCAGTGGGAAGGGACAATTCAGCATCTGAATGAATTTCAGCCTCGTGTTTTGTCCTGAACTCTTGCTGTTCGCTTTTCAGATCTGGAAAGTTGCAGAGTGACATATCTCTGGATTTTTTATGTTGTGATTCTTTTCTCCTAGGATCTATGCCCTGCTGATCCTGGGAAACTTGTGACCTCTGCATTTTTAATTAGAACTCGTAACTTTTTCCATAGCAACATATTTTGATGCTGCAAATACAGAATCTGTCAAATCAAACAGCTCCTGGTCAGATGAAATCCAAATATATGGAAATGCTGAGCAGGAATAGGATGTAGGATATGGCACAGTTAAGAAAAAAATTAAAAGAGACAACAAAAGAGGGATGGAAAGCTTTGGTTAATTTATAAGTTTGATTTTAGTAATTAATGAATCAATACAAATTGTTCAATTGTTGTGTCAGTACCCACCTGGTACAAAGGAATGAACTATTCTCAGGAAATATTTTAGATGTGGAAAAGTCTTAGTCCCAGGGATGAGTGGAAGCAGGTGGTGAAAGCAAAAAAAATCCTCTGAAACAAAACCTGAGCTCAGATATTAACAGAATAATGGAATTCAATAGGATGGGCAAAGGCAAATAATTTAGTAAAATACAGCAGTTCTAGATGGACTTTTTCAAAACCATTGATTTATGATACATACCTTACATGTGCCAAAATAGTATTTCCTTCAACAACAAAGTTTTGGAATTGTTGTCATTTGGCTTTACTGTTTAAGGGTCACTGTTGTTCATTCACTGATTCTCAAGTACAGACATTTTTTGGTATCATTGTTTTTACTCCATTTACTACAACTTGGTGCTATTTATTAACTATTTACTATAATTTGGTATTACTGTTTTTGACATCTCTGTGAGCTTTTTTAACATATTTCTGTGTCATAGAGACCTGTGCAGAACAGTGTCACCTTTTCCTTGGATTTACCAAGTAAGGCACTACGAAATTTCCTCTCTAGCATGAAAAGTCTTGGACTAAATTATTATTATTATTATTTCCTGATTAACCAGACTTTTGCTCACTTGCATTGTCAGTTACTTGGGCTTCCTTCTCCTGCTTTAAGCAAAGATTTTCTTTCAGACTAAGAAATCCCCTTATCCTGCCATTCCTAATCCCACAGCAATCCCTCACCCTCCTGCAAGGCCATCCCTCTGGAATTCCCTGTCAGGCCAGCAGCCAGGAGATATCCATGGGCTCGTTACGTTTTTTAAACAAATGTTGAAGTGCATCTTCGAGAAGCAAACACCAATGTGGGAATGGCTGCTTTGGTTTCTTCCCTCTGGTTAGTGTTAGACACATGATCACTGTGCCTTTGTCTGGTCCATCTGTTTCCACTTTCCATAAAAAACACTGGAATATGAAGTTAAACTTGGTGTGTTTTAACCTAGCACTGCAAACAAGGGGTTCCTGGGGTTCCTGGGTGCTCCACTCTCAGACACCCTGGGGGTGTGTCTGGGCAGAGGGGCACAAACCCCTGACATTTCCTCACAGATATCTGGCATTTTCCCTCAGAAAACTCAGATCCACATCCTGGAAAATGCCCTTTGTAGTCTGCAAGGCTGTCTAAACAGAGTATGAAAATAGATGACATCATTTACACAATTTAGGTTTTCTCCATGAAAATGAAAAGCTCCGTTCGTGTGAACTCCCCAACAATTGTCAGAGGAGGGAACTTTTCAAATGAAATGCTTCATCTCACTAATTTAGAGCAACAAAAACCACAACACTGCTCTGCAAGCTTTGATTTCCCAAACCCATGACGTTTTTTAATTTATTTAGAAGCACGATGGAACAGTTTCATAAATCTCCTGCCACATATACCATCCACTTAGGCAATCTGACAGCTTGTTTGCCGGAATATATGAGACACAGAAGGAGCATCACTATATTTATGTGTGCCCAAAAAGGGCACGATATTATTTTTAAAAACCAAATAGCAAAAATGGAATGTTTTGGAGTTGGAGGAAAGAAATTTCCCGCATTTTGCCTTCCAAGTATAGATTGTTCAAGGTTGTGCCTGCAGCAGCCGGGAGTGATTTCTGCCCAAGGAGCTTGGTGAGAGCAGCTGGGACTGGCACTGCTTGGACCAGCCCAGCACCATTCCCTCACTTTCTGGGACTGCAGTTTTCCCAGCTATTTCCACAGATCCTGGCTGCCTCCTGGGTCCTGAGGATGCCACAACCTCAAACAGTCTTATAAATCTACAGGGGGAAGCGATCTGTCTCTCGCCGTAAGCAGAGAGCCCACGAGAATGTCCGTGGGGTTTTACCAGCAAAGCTGCTGAAAAAAGAGCCAAGATGGGATCCCTGACCTTTCCCAGCCCTCCTCCACCCGGATCAGCCCACAGCCTGCTCTGGAAAACCTTCAGCTCACCCAGGGAGCAAAATTAGAAATCTTCTCCAGGGACACTCTTACTCTCTTGCACCAAACCACTCCTCAGTGCAACGGGGGATGGAAAGCAGAGAAGAGAGAGTTCAGAGAGTGTCTGTCCCTCGCTGAGGGTTTCCCACAGCACAGTGGGAATGCCCAGACACGCTCAGGCGGCGCTGGGAGGGAGCTGTCGAGGGGTAGGAGCCGAGCCAAGCCCTGGCCTGTGATTCATGGAGCAAGAAAATCGTGTTTGAACTGAGTAACAGCAGCAATTCCCGAGTGTCCAGATCCTCTCATCCCCACTGCTCATACAAACCTGACTGGCACTCCAGTAATGGAGTCGTTTTTCCAAAAATTTTTGGACTTATGACTGTTACTTAAGGCTTTTCGAAGGTTTATGATAGCCATGTACAGTTTCTTGGAAAAAAACCCTGGTTATTACAGTCTTGTTTTTATCAGAAGCTTTCACCACAGCAAGGTGAAATCCATAAATGTGGAGTATTGCCCAATAAATTGAAAATCAAATATTCCAATGAACTAAACTTCAGGTATTTCCAATAAACTAAAAATCAGATATTACAAATAACCAGCTGCAGTACAGGAATGTATTTAAGTTCAGGTCACTAATTGTTGGCTTATGATTAGAGCTTGTAAGTGAAAACTACCAAACAGTTTGTCCAATTTTTGTGACCACTTCCAACTCCTGTTCTGCTCGGGGGAGATGTGGGGACTGGGGAGAACCATAATGCAGAACCTGACCCTGCATCAGCCAGAGGGAGAGCAGCTGCTCCCAGGGAGCTCCAGGTGTGTTTTGGATGGGGAAAACACACTCAGCACAAAATTCCTGGAAGGTTTGGCAACTGCTGCCCCACAAACACGGAGGTGCTGGTGTTATTGCAGCAGATTTCCAGCCTCCACACCTTGAGCATCTCTTTTGTGTGCTCCAAAACCTCTTCTGCTGGTGCTGCCACACCCTCTGAGGGCTGGTGTTGGCCTTGGCAAGCCTCTGTCCCGCTGGCTGCTGGGGGCAGGGATGGCAGAACCACGGAATCATGGAATCATTTAGGTTGGAAAAGCTCTCCAAGATCATGGAGTACAACCATTAATGCAGCACTGCCAAGGCCACCACTAACCCCTGTTCCCCAGTGCCTCATCCACACTCTTTCCAAACACTTCCAGGGGTGGTGCCCTGGGCAGCCCAGTCCAATCCCCTTGACGACCCTTTCAGTGGAGAATTTTTCCCCAATATCCAACCCGAGCCTCCCCTGGCCCAGCCTGAGGCCGTTCCCTCTCCTCCTGTCCCTGTTCCCTGGGAGCAGAGCCCGACCCCCCCGGCTGCCCCCTCCTGTCAGGGAGTTGTGCAGAGCCACAAGGTCCCCCCGGAGCCTCCTTTGCTCCAGGCTGAGCCCCTTTCCCAGCTCCCTCAGCTGCTCCTCACCAGACTCGTGCTCTCTTATGTGCACAGAAATCTGAAATTGTGGGATTTTCCTGCGAAGGCACAGGACAAAAGCCCCAATGCCCAGTGGCTTCCAGCTCACCCCAGGAGGGAACAGCCTGGGCTCGAGGTGCCTGATGAAAGCTCAGCAAGGCCATACCATGAGTCTGCTCTGGGCTGTGACCCCATACAAGTCATAAGATTTTTCCTGAAATAATCATAAAATATCTCCAACTGGATGGGACCCATAAGGATCATGGTGTCCAACTCCCTGTTCCATGCAGGAATCCCTAAAACTAAGCCATAAGACAAACAGCCTCACCCAGAAATACATGTATATATAAAAAAAATATATATAAGTATAAATATATACATATATAAAAAAATTTACGTAACACAAAGCATATTGCAGCATGTGTATTATAATATACTGTATTATATGTGTAATACCTTACAGAATACATAAATGCCATCACCAGAAACCTAACAGGATGTAAAAATTACCCTCTCACCTTTATAAATCCTTGTATTACAGAAACTATCCACTATTTTCTGTGCCTCTTAACTGGATTTTGTGCTTACACTGAGATCTAAGGTATGTCAGGTAGGCAACTGCTTTAAGTGCTGTGTTTGTCCAGAACTGAAGAGTATAAAAGCCATGTACAGTAAATAACCAACATAAAAGCAATTTTCCCTCCTCCACTCAACTCTCTGTAGAGGCAACAAAAAAGAGTGGAAAGAAAATGTTCACTTTCAGCTGTCTTGCTCAATGTAAAAACTGCAAAACTCAAAACTTGGCTTCCTTTTTCAAGAAATTCCACATTGCATGGTGGCAGGTAATTGTAACAAATATTTAACATGAGCTGCCTTCACACAAGCAGTGGATCAGATCAAACATTTTAATTAAATATCTTCCCTCCTACAACCATCTAAAGGGCATGGAAGTGTGTAAGGTTAGGACACGCATGTATTAAACGGCTCCAGAGTATTCTGTCTTCCTCCAGAAAGTTGCATTTTAGGGGTTTCTCAAGTCAGGAGTCAGCATTGGTCCTCCCTGGGTTTCCTTCCCAGGAATGTGTTCATTTTCCCCCGAATCTACAGAAATTTCCCACGTTCACAACGTTCTACAGCAACGGGAAGAGCAGTCATCCATCCTCTTTTCTGAGAGTGGATTTTGTTGCCCCCTGCTTCCCATGCTGTAAAAGCACACAGCATCACCTTTGCCACAGCTCCCAGGACTCAGTTCCATCAAATCCCTCCCATTTCCCACATTATTTTACTCTTTTTCCCCACTATTATACTCCTGTCCAGACTAAAGTATTCCTCTATTTCTGCATGAAAAACAACTGCATCCCCTTCCCTGTCCTTCTCATCCTTCTTTAAACCTTTCCCAGTTCCACTCCCTTCCCCCTGGAGCAGTGGAATAACTGCACTCGAGTGCCCGGGGAATTTTCACAGTGACAGAATTCATTCTGCAGGTCACCTCACATCACAGACTAATTAAAAACAAATCCTCCAAAGGTATTTTTCCTGATTCTGAGCAGTCAGCTTAGAGCCAATTACTCTTAGTGCAAAATCAGGTTTTTGAAGGGGTTTTTGTTTGGTTTTGTTGGTTTTAAAAAAAGTTTTAATCCTGGTGCATCACTTCACATACCTACACTGACCTTTACCTTTCATTCCATTCGACAGAAAATGCAATGTAATAACATCCTCCTGCAGTCCCTCAGGGAGTTTGAAGAGCAGAGCCCACCATGAAAACGGAGTCTCCTTGCTATTTTCCCATTCCTAATCACTTCTGAATACCACGAGCCCGGGTTCAGACCCCAGGACCTCCTGGAAATCAACTCTTTAATCCCATCTTCCTTCCTACTTTCTAAAAGATCCATTTCCTTGCGTAAGGACTTTCCTCTCCTGGACCACAACAGCCCAGCAGTGTCAGCACAGAAATTGCCTTTCTGAAAAGCATCATTCAGAGTAGAGAATTTTATGTTTTTATTTGGTTCCATTTAAGTGAAACCACTTAAGGAGTGGAAGCATTTTAGGATGCTTGGGGGGGACCTTGTGGCTCTGCACAACTCCCTGACAGGAGCGGGCACCCAGGTGGGGGTCGGGCTCTGCTCCCAGGGAACAGGGACAGGAGGAGAGGGAACGGCCAGGGAAGGTTCAGGATGGATGTTGGGGAATATTTCTGCACTGAAAGGGTTGTCCTGGCACAGCTGCCCAGGGCAGTGGTGGAATCACCACCCCGGGGGGATTTAAAAGCCGTGTGGATGTGTCACTTGGGGATGTGGTGGCCTTGGCAGTGCTGGGTTACTGAAAATGAGGAATTCCAAGCACGCTGAAGAGGAGGGTAAGAGGGAAGTGTTCTTTCAACCCAGATTTGTTGTAGTTTCAATTTATACAGTTCCTTGTAGAACTTCCATTTGATCCCTTTAACAAGAGGGACATCACTGCTGTCTGTGGTTTGAGTTTGCAGAACAGCATTAAATATTTATATCCATGCAGGTACAGTTCACCTGTCACCAGAATAAGAGCAGTTCATGGAGACATCACACCAAGGACAAGTGAGATTTTATTTGAAGGTCCCCTAAAACAAGAAATAAAAACCTACCTTAGCAGTAGATGGCTTTGTCACTACTAGAACAAATAGGAACTGTCCTGACAGACTCAGGGAGATTAAGGAATCATCTTTCCTGAAGGTAACTGGTTTCACAGATGATTCTGTCAGTTGTCAGTAAGTGGAAACTAACGGGGTCTCCTCAGAGAAAACCACGTGGATTCCCCCACAGCCTGGGACTGTAGCTGATGTTCTGTGGTGGAGGGGAAGAGGAAAGGAAGGGGAAGAGAGGAGAACGACAGGACAGGACAATGAAGAGGAATTGTGGAGCTCCTCTGCCTTTGCCGCTTTTAGATTTTGTCAGGAAAACAGAATAAATAACAATTATCAACTTCAATTCTATGGTATAATTTTACACATATTTTTATAAGGCAGTTATATCATTAAACAACTAGATTAATAAAAAATAGTGGTACCAAAATTTACCAGTGTTGTCAATAATTTCCAGAATTTTGTCTCTCAGCTGATGTAAATAATCATAGTTTACTGAATCCTGTATGACATCACTTTAAATCTTTCCAGACAACTTCAAATCAGTGATGGAAACACTGAAGTTTTCCGTGGTTGATCTCAGCTGTGGAATTCTGAACCATGTGTTGGAGATGGAATATCCCAAAACACACAGGGAATGAGGCCCTCAGAGCAGGGATTGTGCCCCTTCCATTCAGAGCCCGTGGCTCAGTGTCCCACGGGGCTAAACCCTTCCAAGTCTGCTGCATCTCCAGGGAATTAATTAACTTGGAAATAAAAGGGCAGGATGACAGCTGATGGGAGTGCAGTAGATACACAGAGGTTTTTCCACATTACTGTTTTAAATTTGGGTGACCAAACTTTGCCCTCTGATTTCTGCACTTGGAGTCTGGCTCTGTCTGTAGAAGTCTTTGAATACAAGAGGCCACGTACAAATGTCACCTTTTATCTGGGCTGGATGGGAGGTGATATTTTTGGCAGCATTAAGGTTTTTTTTCTAGTATTTCTTTATGTCCCAGATTCTCAGTATTTATTTTATAGTGCTGTGTCCTTGTCCTCTGGGAGCCTTGGTCTGAGAACTTTCTGCCGTGGTTTTGGTCGGTATTTGAATGAACATTCAGCTCTCTTCTTGTGTCATGGAGTCACGTTTCCCCCCTCCCAGGACTGAAGTTTGGGTTTCTTTACCCCTCTTTGGAGAACTTATTGTCTGACATTAATTCCCTGAGGCTACAGATGAACCACACATATTTAAAGTCTGAAGTTTGAAATCAAATGAGAAATAAAGGTGAGAAAAGACACTATCTGATAATAAAAATTATATTGATCGTCTGGCAGTATTTCAGGAGCTACATGGAATTTGTTCTCATCTCCTAGTGGCAGTCAGTGAATCTCAGTTTTCTTTCCCAGGGAATGACTACAGGGAATTACTTGTTAGTGCTAGATGACTAAAATGTCATAATACCAAATAATATCAAATTATCATCATTTCAAACTTACCAGTCTATTAAAAGTTGAACCTGGTGATCTGCTACTCTGCAGTTTAATTTTGCAGAAGGAAAGTCACTGTTCCTCAGGATATTGACTCCTCAGAAACGACTGCACTTGGTTTTTCCTTGCTGAGTTCAAGCTTTAAGCTGCAGCGATCAGCCTTTGTTTCTCTACCAGGAAGACGCTGCAGAATTCCCTCGCTCAGCACCGTGTGCCAACAAGCAGCCAGACTTCAGAGTCTCCAGAAAAAGCAAGAAAAGCCCACACTTGTTGTGTCTGGAGGGCTGCAGGCCATGGAACCACTACACTCACGATAAAAAGATGGAAAAGAAATAGACTGCAGCACCTGTGATAATAACCAGGCATTTCCATGTCAGTCTAAACAGTTTTGAAGAGCTACAGGTGAACACTAGACCACAGACTTCTCCTTTTCCTCAGAGAAAACATCCAAAGAAAATCAGGGAATGCTGTACATCAGGATTATATCCTCAACTTCATAGAGTCACAGAACATCCTGAGCTGGAAGGGACCCAAAAAGACCATCGACTCCAACTCAGGACACCCCCAAATCCCACCCTGGGCATCCCTGGCAGCGCTGTCCAAACACTCCTGGAGCTCTGGCAGCCTCGGGGCCCCAGGTGCCCATTCCCTGGGGAGCCTGGGCAGTGCCCAGCACCCTCTGGGGGAAGAATTCCTTCATTGCTCTGATTGCATCTGAAATTCCTGTGTGTTTTCCACTGCTGACTGTTCTCACTTCTAAGATTTTCGAGGGACAGTTGAAAACTGAGAAACGGGATTGCAACTGTGATGCAAATAAAAGCAATACCTTCCAAACAGCTCTGGAACAGATGCTGATCTTTGCTCTGAGGTTAACGGGGCTGTGTTCGGCATCTGCTGGTGAGTCACCAGGGCAGAGATTAGAACGCTGTGTTTGTGTTTAGATTATCTGCTGTAAACGCATCCGGGTGACTGTCCTGGGATTAATTTGATGAAGGCTGACATTTGTGTACTATCACCTCATTGTTATCTGGTCCTCACAGGCTTTGTTGGCAGTTCCATCGCTACCTCCCCCATTCAGCTGAGGAAGGGGAATACGAAAGTAGAAAAGGTCAGATGTCTGAAGTGATCTTCACCATGTGCTAACATTTACATCACAAGATTAACGGAATAACTGCAGCCCCAAGAGTGAAAGGACAAAAGCTCTCTCTCCTTTGGGGTGCAGCCACCTTCTCACACAGAATTTGTGTCCGATTCTTCTCCCAACTGCTTAAGACAGTAACAGAACGAGGGGAAACAGTTTTAAACTAAAAGAGGAAGATTTAGGTCAGACATTGGGAGGAAATTCTTCACTCTGAGGGTGGGGAGGCCCTGGCACAGGGTGCCCAGAGAAGCTGTGGCTGCCCCATCCCTGGAAGTGTCCAAGGCCAGGTTGGACAGGGCTTGGAGCAGCCTGGGACAGGGTTAGGGTGTCCCTGCCCATGGCAGGGGTGGGACTGGATGAGCTTTAGGGTCCCTTCCAACCCAACCCATTCTGGGATTCTATGATTCTGTGATTCTATGATAAGATTGAGTTCCAACCCCTGCAGTCTGTAGCTAAAGTTTGCTAAGACACTGGTTTTTACTTCTCTTGCTGGAACTGTTGCACCACATTGCCAACACCTGCTCTTTCCACAGTGAGAAATGTTCGGCAGAGAACATCTGGAGGAACCATGGAGTGGCTCCATCCATGGGCAGGGATGCCTCCCACTAGACCAGGTGGGATTTGGGGCGCTGGAAAGCACAGCCTGAGAAATCAGTGCAGAGCTGGAACTCCTGATATGAACACATTTTCATCTGAAGCTGAAGGTAGAGAAATGCCCCAGCTCAGCACATCTCTACCCAGTACAAAGGAACTCCAAATGCCAGGAAACTCTTCTCAGAGAACATGGGGAAAGTCCCATCTGGGAGCTCTCCCAAAGAGGCCTTTGGACTCTGCTGTGCCACAGGGAGCTGCTCACTTCAGTGTCAGCTTGTGAAACTCAGAATCTCAGAATTATCTCTCTTTGCTCTTTCTTTCCTGTAAAAGTTCCCAGTGGGACCCATTGGCTTTAACCACCGACATGAGCAGCCACTTTCCAGGGGCACTAATTATCACTTCATTCCACTGTTTTACGAGGCAAAACAAAGAATCTGAGGGGGGAGAAAAAGCAGTTTATGAAGTTCACAACAATAAGTTTTAATATAATGCATTAGTTTCCCCTCATTTGGTTCTAGAGAGGACAATGTGATTCCAGGAATGTTTGGGCCAAAAGTTTCAATGTCACTGAAAGCCTAATCCTTAGAAAACATTGGAAGATGAACTTTGACTGTGTAGAACTTTAAATAAAAATAGCATTTTTACTAATGTATTCTTCCCAAGTGCCTGCTTCTTCCTAGCATGTTTCCCATCCCAATACTGTTTTTGCAGCTGGCAAATGACACTGCCAATGAGTCTTTATGTTCAATGTTATTTAATATATTCCCATCAGAAAGCTATTTTTACTGTACAATTTCAATATCTTCTTGAAGTGTCTTGCATGCAATGTTCATATTTTAATTTACATTTTTTTCCCATAGGATAAGTTAATAGAGATTCAAACAACAATATTGAAGCAATTGAGGTTTGTTTGCTGAGAGAAGGGATCTTATAGAGTGGAAAATTGCTTTGTTTTACTGAAAATAAAAGGAAAAATGCAAATTTTCAGGCAGTTATCCTGGAGATAATGGATACACCACCATCCTGATGGGACATTTGCATTTCATTTTATAGGTTTGGGGAAATAATGTGTTCAATAATCATTATAAAAGGTGGGATGAAATGTTCTCAAAATCCTGTCCCATTCATAGAATAACCACTTTGACAGGTACGACCTTCAACCTGAGGGAAACACCAGCCTGGCCCAGGGCTCAGGACCATTTTATTTGGGGTTTGAGGAGCAGATATCACTTACACAGGTTTGCCCAGGACAGATCTCATCACACCAAGATACACAGTTCCTTCCTGCTGTACTCTACTGTATAATGATAATAATTAATGCACATCCTCTGGTCCTTCTCTTGGACTGAGAAAATTTTTATTCACACACAACCGGTATAAAAATACTGTGACCTCTTTAACAATCTTCAAGCCAATACTTTTTGCTGAATTGGAAAAATAATCTTATGTGGCTACAGAAATAATGTTTGTGTTTTATCAGTGCTGTTCCCGCCAAAGGCTGGATTATCTGTTTCACATCCATTTAAACACAGGAAGGTTATAACGGGGCAGACAGCAATCTGGGCTTTATTGGCTGGGAAAACTGACCTCATAAATCTGATTTGATACATCTGTCCTTTGGGCTGTCTGCATGTATGCCCATGCATCCAGTTGGCCATGTGCCTGCTCAGTGGTGGATCAGCTTCTGTGGCTACTGCTCAGAGGATTTTCCATCTCCCCGTCCCTGCTAATAAAATAAATACACTGGGGGAAGTGCAGAAAGGAAGATGTGTTTATGGGTGCTTGGAGGTGCTGAAGAGAGACAAGATATTCTGGGAGGAATGCTCAGGAAAACACTCAAACCACCCAGAGCAATGCTGATTCTCTATTTCAGGCAGCAGACAGGGAGGTCACTCCCACTGGCACAGGGTGCCCAGAGCAGCTGCGGCTGCCCCTGGATCCCTGGCAGCGTCCAAGACTAGGATGGACAGGGCTTGGAGCAACCTGGGACAGTGAAGGTGTCCCTGCCCATGGCAGGGCGTGGAACTGGATGAGCTTTAAGGTCCTTCCAACCTAAACCAGTCTGGGATTCTTCCTGATGCTGTGATTCCCTGTGAGGACACGGGAAAGTGGGAATGCAGCCCATCCTCACACAAGGCTGCAGGTCATCCTGCATCCCAAACACCAACTCCCACATCAACACCAAAAGCTTGTGCCTGCCACCTGGACAGCACATTCCAAACTTGCTCTTTCCACAGTGATGAATGTTCCAGCAGAGACACAGCTGGAGGAACCATGGGATGGTTTGAGTTGGAAGGGACCTTGAAGCCCATCCCGTTGCATTTCCATCACCCCTCCCACATCAACACCAGAACATTGCTATCTGCCACCCAAACCCAGCTCAAAATGCCACATTTTCAATTGAGACCAAGTTCTGAGTAGGGACTGAGGGATCAGAACTCGCCCTGTGTAACCCCAAACCAGATGTTCCAACAATCATTGCAGGTGCATGGATGTGCTGAACTGCCTTTCCTGCAGTGAAAGGTTCCAGTGAAATGTTTCCATCACCAGAGACGCGTGGGGGGCGGTGCTGGGCAGCACGGTGCAGATGCCTTGCAGTGAGTTATCTGAAGGAAACCACCAACAATCCCTTTTCCATCCCTTTTCCATCCCGTGTTCCATCCATTCCATGAGTTAGGACTCTCCATTCAGGCTTACACAGTTTTCCACCAGCAAACCAATCTAATATTGCTAGTGAGTAAAAGAGAAAGAATAAAAAAGAGTGCATTTTGCCCTTTACCTTTTTCTATTTAAATAAAGGTCCAGGTACCAATCATAGAATAGTTAAGGTTGGAAAAGGTCATAATTGGCAGTTTTTGAAACAGCTCGCCCAAGGTCAAGAATGTGTTTGCTCCTTCCTGTTCTCTTCCCCTGGTCTCAAGGACCTTGATGTAAAACTTCAGAAGTGCTGCTATTATGCTCTACGTAAAAAGTGAAATATAGGATAGAAGTAGGAACAAATTAAAAATTAAATATTGTCATTTTAGAACATTTCCCTCCTGCTTTAGGTTTTCTTTTTTGATAGTCCCACATGTAATTTCAGGATTGATAAACATTTCTGTTCCAAATGTCTGATTGAGTTGCTAGATGCAGGAACAGCAGCAAAATATATTAAAAAATATTTTTAAAATATAAATATGTGTAAACCCTAAGCAGCCTGGCTTGGAATCTGTACTGATTTCTGCTTGTTCCAGGCTCTGTTGTTTAACTTCATAGTGGGAGAGCAGAGGATTAAACCCCAGATTAGCCTCCATTCTCTGGGTGGATTTGGCAGTCCAGCTGTTTAGAAGGAAAGCGAAGAGGAATAGGCTCAGGCTATTGATCCAATTTTCTGCTCTGTGCTGAGAGGACACAGCAGCCTGAGCTGATTTTAGAACGACTCCACTTCCCAACAGTTCTTCTCGTAGTGCAGGATAAGATAAGAAGATCATGGGAACAGCAGCTGATAGACTAATCCACCCATTGATTTCTCCTCCCTGCTTACTCCCTGTGTTTTAATTGAATTTTGTGGTTCAGCGTTGCTTTCAGCCCGTGCTTTCCGAGTCAACCAGAGTATAAAGTAAAGCAATGGGAAAAATCAAATTCTTGAATTTTGTCCAAATGGAATTGGACAAAAATAGACTCAAAGATTCTCATTGCAAATTGGACTCTGGAATGAAGGTTGTGTTGGGGTTTTTTTTTGTTGTTCTGGTTTGGGTTTTTCTCCTTTTCACTCAGCTCTTGCTTGCAACAAGGCCAATGTGAAAAGGAGAATGCTGGGAAAGAGACATTTTCTTGTTCCCAGCAAGCAGGTTAAAAAATTAAGGGAGCTGGAGGTTTTGAAGAACTCACTTTTGACACAGAAGACACAGAAGAAACTTAGCAGACAGGGACAAGTTGCTGTCAGTCACCTCTTACACAAATACTTCCTTTGCCAGCCGTGCTCCAGCTCGGTTTGCTGGCTCTCATCAATGCTCTCAGTGCTAATAATTTAACTGCTGGACATCCAAAGGCATCACAGTGTTGAACATAATTCTAAAAGAAAGGGAGTAATTTAAAAATAGAGATGAACAGATCACTTCCACTGCAGCACCGGGCAGTCTTTCCATGCCCTGTGCTTTCCTTCCCTGTGCTTCAGACAAGTTACAGAGTTTTCCACTACCTTGAGAACAGCTCCTGGACCCTTCTTTCTTTCTGCTTTACCTGGGCACTTAAGAACTTAGGAGATAATATTTACAAACAAAAATGATGATTTGTTTGATCATTTACAGCCAAGATTATGGATGGTAATTTCAGTATCTCCTTGTTGCCCAGCATCCCAAGCAAACTGCAGGGAATGGATGCCTCTTCCTCGTTAGCAGAGCTGTCTCAAAGCCTGGTTCCAGTCCCAAAGGACACTGTGATGTGATCAAGCGGCAGAGGAACTGACAGGCCATGCGTAAACAGAGAATCCAGGATGGAAAAGAGAAAAGCACAAGCACAATACAACTTTTCCCACTGACCACAACGTTGTAAAATGACTCAGGTTCCTCTAAAGAGCTGCAGGCATAAAATCAGGATTAGACTCAAAGAATAAGGGAGGCACTCTTTGAATATCCTGTAAGTTCCCCTGGACTTCCAGAACTTGTGAGTAGTTGTTCTTTACAGGAAAACATAAAGTATATGTACTACCTGAGATTTCCAAGTGGGAGTTCTGCTCTTGATGTAGTAACACTCAGAATTCCCAGGTTAATTCCCAAGCAGAATTACTTTACCCATGTGACAGCTTGCATTCGGAATGACCCAGATTTTGGAAAGGCTTATGGAGTGACAAATGCAACGTAAAATTGTCTTTGCTTTCCTGAAAAGAACAGGAAGGTGAGGACAACCCAAAATACCGACGGTCCCTCTTTGCATAATGAAGAACAGTTTTAGGACATAACGTGGTTCTGTGCTTCCAAGGAATCCCAGCACAGCAAGGAGAAGCGTGCCAAGACACAGCAGCATGGCAGGAGCTCCTGCAGAGCCAAGCCTTCATCAGATCATGGACAGTCAGGCAGGAGCCAGGCACGATGCTCCCCACGAGGAGCTGCACGTCCCCACGGTGTCACCAACAGCACTGCCAGGCTCCCAGAGCTCAGGGACACGGAGAGGAGGGAGAGCCTCCAGAAACACTGATCAGCTGGCACCATCCGAACCCCTTTTTATGGCACTGACTGCTCCAGTCTTATCTTTTTCATATTTGGAAAGAGGACATGGCCTGTGCATTGCACTAAGGAAAGAAGGAATTGTCTTGATATCCAGGTTAGACGCAGTAACTGGTGTGGGGATCAGAACCCCAATTAGTAACTGGTGTGGGGATCAGAACCCCAATTAGTAACTGGTGTGGGGATCAGAGCCCCAGTCAGTAGCTGGTTTGGTCTAAGTGGGGCTTTTCCTGCCATCCATAACCTGGGCTCAAGGTGAGCTGGCCAAAACCTTCCCCTCTCCCCCTGCTTCCAGAACATTCTGTACTTCCCAGTCCTGAGGCAGTGCTGGAAGGTCATTAACCCATTGATTCCAGGCATGAACCACTGCAAATCCCACAGTGCCAATCCATCCCCTCCATCCATGGGCTTCCATTCCTCAAGAGCACACAGTGAGTTTTGTTTGCTACACGACTGCATTATATAAAGCTGCTGCTGGCAATATCAAAACATATTAAAAGTTTAACTAAGACAATGTGTTTGAGAAGAATTTGCTTTCTTTGGAGCTGGAATGTCCCCATAAAAAGGCATGATCTGTACGAGAGTGAGCTGTCCAATGATCTGCAAACGCTGCGTTGTGTCCTGGAGTAAACCCTGCTTTCCTCAAACCCAAATTGGTTTGGATTCCCTCTGTGCATGCAAAGAGCACTTTCAACTCATGCTGCAGCTGCATGTCTTGAACCTGCCTTTGGAGGGGTGGCTGATTTTCACAGGTGGGCTTTCATGTCACAGTATTGCAGGTCTAGTGACAGTGCCACAGAGGCTCTCCAGGATACCCTTGGGAGGAGAGTGTGAAAGTGTCCCTGAAAAGCAAAGCTGTTCCTGTTTGCAAGGTTTGGTCCACTACAATGGTTTGGCAAAACCCCTAGAAATCTATTTTCCTTATCCCAAAATTCTCCCTTTTCCTACAAGCCCATTGGAAACACTGTTATTCCATTGGAAACACTATTATTTATGCAGATCTGTGCAGTGGGTTCCTCGTGCCTCCTCTCCACCTCACCTGGCCTCTCACCACTTCACCTCATCTCTGTAGCATCTCACATCTCTGCTCCAGCTGTTCCACTATTTCACCTTAAATCTTTGTATTTCCCAGTCTCCCCCACCTCCTTGTGGTCCCACGTCAGCTCACAGGGCACAGAAGTCCAGGATACAGAAAAGTGAATTGCTTGAGAGCTTCACTTCACTGCTGATAATTGAGGGGTTTTATTCTGCAGACTATTTACCCGGCAATCCAGAGGTGGAAATCACGGTGAAGACAAGACAAAAATCTGCGATATTGAAATAAAAATCTGGTGTATGAGTGTGACAGCCCCACCAGGGGTTCACTCCATGCCTAGCTTTCCTCATAGCAAAACTGAAAAGCTTTGTTTTCATTCAGTTTTCAACTCAGAATAATTCTCACAGGGAGAACTTTGCCTTTTCCTGAAGAACAACTGAACACACAGGCTCACTCCCACACTGGCTTGGCCCAAAGGTAGTTCTGGCCTGGAGTTCTGCCTCCAGCAGAGCCCAGAAGTGTAGAAAAAAAGTGTAAGAAACAGGGCAAGTGCAAAGCAATTCACTTGTGGATGTGCCCTCCCAGTTCACTGCCTTTTTTAGTAGTAAAAACAAGTTGTAACATTGGCAGGGAGCCCCAGTGTTTTACACTTCCATTATCTCTATTGTTATACAATACAGAGCTCAGGTCCTGGAAGATGAGTATGATATTAAATACTTCTAGAGCTTTGCTTTAAATGTGATCATTTGCACTTCTTTTCAACCTTCCCCAAAGCCTCATTAAGATTTACCAATAAAGATAAGCAGATACTGGACAGAGAGATGATGAAGAGCAAGTCCATCCTTTGAGTCTCTGGTGTCAGGGCAGGGTCCCTCCAACTGGGCACTTTTTTCAGCTACTTTAAAATGTCCCACCCCCACCACAATCATAAAGTCATGGAATGGTTTGGGTTGGAAGGGACCTTAAAGCTCATCTCGTTCCACACCTTCCACTAGACCAGGATGCTCCAAGCCCTGTCCAACCTGGCCTTGGACACTTCCAGGGATGGGTCAAATTGTCAAATGCATGTCCCTCCAAGACTGATGTTAAGTCAATATTCCTAATTTCATAGCAGGACCCTCCTACATGCCTGCTGCCTGCCCAGGTAGAGCTGAAGGGATGACAGCTGAGTGCAGGAGCCTGAGCCTGACCCACACTGAGTGAGGGAACACTTACAAATGCAAGGACAGCTTTGACGCTTTAAGATAACTCTGATATTCTGATCCTTAGTGAGAGAAAGGTGGTTTAATTAGGGATGACCACCCTAAAAAAATGGGGTCCCTCCAAAAGAGACAGAACCAGCTTCTCTGAGCCAGGTGAGAGGTGCTGGGTAGGCTGGACTTGTGTCCAGGCTGGGACATGATCCACATGCCTGAAGAAAAGCTGCAGCCGGGTCTGACCTCACTCCTGTGAAAGCAGAAAAGCTTTTTCAGTATCTGCAGAATTTAAACCACCAGAAAAACAAGGGATCAACCTCACGAAGCAATAGCACTGCTCTCTTCCACAAATAAAATCCAGTGCAGAAAAGAGACATTTCACACTAAACTGGTGAGAGTCTGGTGTCCAGGTCTGGGCTGTTTCTCTTGGTCAGGTTAAACAAGCCTGTGTGTCCCCACAAAGGGGAGGCCTCTTCAAGCACATTTTCCTTCTTAATTAAAATAACATTTTGAAATTACAATTGGCCTGTGACAAGAACAAAGGACAGCACAGCAGCTGAAGTCATCAGCTTGTAGGGACTTGCAAACAGGCACCAACGAATACACTCCTACAGAATGGAAAAGGATTTCTTCACATGGAGAAGGGATTCCTTGGGTTTTTTAATGAACATTTAGTGCAACAGATGGCTTGATGCTGTGCACATAAAAATGGTTTTATTGGGTATCATCACTGCTTGCAAATGTATCAGGAAATATGTGAGGCTGAGAAATCACCTGCACAACCCTTGGGGCACCACTCTGCACCCACCCACTGAATCCATGTGCAGCTCAAGGCTCTGGAAGGGCACAGGGGAGTGAGAAAAAGCTCACAGGAGGGCGTGTGAAGAGATTAAAGTGAGTGATGAAACAGCTGCCATGTGAGACTGTGGCTCCTTGGGCTGGGGAGGGCAGTGGGGCAGGACACGGGGAAGGTTTACAGAGTGCTGAAGGTGGAGGATAAGGTGGGGATGGAAGTGCTGCTCAAGAACCCTGACACTGCCGAAACCTGGGGACACTCACATGAGAGCAGCTCAGAACATTGTGGGGAGAACTTCTGGATATTGCTGCCAGAAAAGGTTTGGAAGCAAACAGTGCCTCAGGCAGACAAGTTCATGGACAACAGGTTCATCCAGATATAAATGGAATTAGGGTAGGGGTGTGCCTTCAACATCCCTCCTGCCAGTAAGTCTTATCTCCTGCTGTCACTTTGGGGGACAAAGTGCATTTTTTATTCATTTAAATCTGCTGTAGTCACTAAACACTTTTTTCTGTCCCTAAAGAAATAACAGTAGTAGTAACAATAATAAATAATAACAAATAATAACAATAACAAATAAATAGTAATAACACTAATAATAACAACAATTTTAAAAATAATAAAATCCAACCAAAACCCCAACCAACCCAGTCCATTTCCCACAGAACACAGACCCACAGAGCTCATGCTTCCAGGCGTTGGTATGCAAAGAGTGAATAACAGTCCTGGTTTTAATTACTGCCCTGCAACAGTGCTAGGAACAGAGAGCCATATTTTACAGCAATTCCTAAGTGTGCTCCTTCTTGGAAACACAGAGAAGGGCTGGCCAGGGAGAATCTTGCAGATGGGATTCTTTTTCAAAGTTGGAATTCAACCTAAGGAAATTAAATCTTGAATGACTGGGGGGCAATCTGGGGCTCTCCCCAGAGTGTGGCCTCTCTCATGTTCACTGATTTATGGTAAAGCACAGGTAGCTGGAAAACTTTTACAGGGCAGAAATGTTTAAAAAATTGGCTGATTTATGGTAAAGCCTGTCCCGGTAGCAGAGCCTGGACAAATCCTGGATGAACTTTAAAGCAGCTAGGTAATTCCTGTTATCACAGAGTAATTGCTAACTCTGACAAATTACCTTTTTTGCCTCAATTCCACAGCTTGGTGACATTTTGCTAGTTAATACTTCCGTCTCCTTTCCACAAATATTCTCTTAAAAACTTCCAGCAAAACCAGTGCCTGAGAAGGAAGGTTTAAGCAGAGTGTTTACAGAAAAAGACCATGTTCTGATCAAAGAGCAGGAAAAGGTGTTTAATGAAAAGCCTAATTTTACCCTTAAAAATAAGATACCAGCAACTCAAATGCCAAAGTGTTTGTTCCACCCCCTCCACAAGATTTAAGCAACAAAGCAACATTCCCTGAGAGCACCAAGTTCTCTCGTGGGGTCTGTTCTACAGCAGGAGGTCAAGGGGCACCTTGGAATGTTGTGGGGCACTCTGAAAAAAGCAGATACTTCTGTGGGAGAATCTTTGGCCCTGTGGCCACAGTTCCTGTGGTGTTGTGTACACAAATCTGCTGTTCAGGGCCATGGAACATCCCTGGAGAGCAAGCACAACCTGATCCCGCAGCTGTGGCCCCAGTGCTGCTGCACATGAGGATTCAGTCCTGAAAGGAGGAAGAATTGTGCTATGATCATATGTCATCTGCCCACTAACAGGGCAAAAAGGATCAGATTTTAATGCTCATCCCCTGCAGATAGAAAATCCCTTAAGCGGCTGCCAACTGCCAGAGGTCATGAGCAAAGCATGGTCCTACAGGCAAATTATTGTCATTATGTCAGCGTGGGCCGTGCCCCTGTGATGGGGCCAGGCTTGGGCAGACACAGCTCCTGTCAGAGTGGGATGGGAGAGCAGTGGGGAGCAAGGAGGGAAAGCACGAGGCCCATTTCATCAATCAGAGCAGGGAGGAGTCGCTCTCGGCCAGAGCTGGTGCTCCTCTCTGCTTCCAAATCCTTTGCAGCCAGGAGAGGAGTGATGCTGAAGCCAGGGATTCTCAGGGTGTCTGGAATAATGGTCCCGCTGTCCAGAGAAGGCACGTGCAGACCTCCCCAGAACGGTCCCATTTCATGCTGACATTGGGGGAGTGAGTCCTTGAGCTGCTGAGCTCCACTGACGGTGCTGGCACACCCCAGAAAAGGATCCCCCTGTCAGACTGTGGGTGTTTGAAAGATTAATGCTGGCACAGTGTTGGCAGCACAGAACCAGGCACAAATACCCAACCCCAGCACCGGGGAGGGATGCTTTTTACTGGCTCTTTAAGTGCCTCTGTCAAGGAGATGAATGTGAAAGGTGCACCAGAGCAGGTGTTCTCCTTCTAAAAATCCATCAGAGCAGCTTCTGTTCAAGGAGAGAGACCTCAAACAAAATCCTCCATCAGCAAACTCTGACGAAAAACGGTTTCAAAGGAGAATTCAGACTTCAACCCAAGTCTGGCTCAGCCAAGCGCAAAAAGATCAATCCTGGGAAAAAACTTTGCAGCTACTAAGCAGAATTTCTTAAAAATCTTTATCCTCTCACAGAAGAGTATGGAATAAATATCTGAGTGCTGATTCTCAAAATCCATAGTTCCTTTAATATTTTAAATAGCATATATGCTCTCATTTGATCGTCTCTGCCAATGAATAGCTGATAATTAACCATAGAATCATAGAATAGTTTGGGTTGGAAAGAGCTTTAAATCCCATCTCATTCCACCCTTGCCACAGGCAGGGACATCTTCCACTATCCCAGGCTGCTCCAAGCCCCATCCAGCCTGGCCTTGGACACTTCCAGGGATCCAGGGGCATCCACAGCTTCTCTGGGCACCCTGTGCCAGGGCCTCACCACCCTCAGAGTGAAGAATTTCACCCTCGCATGTAATCTAAACCTACTCTCTTTCAATTTAAAGCCATTAATAAAAATATGTATTAAATAAAGAATGTATTGCATGCAAGCCTGTGCATTCCAGAAATAAAGTGTAGTTGTTGTTATCTCTTCAAACAACTGTCAGGCCAAACCTGTGCTGAGTCTGAAGCAGAATGTGAAGTTTTTCTCAGAGCTCTGTCTGTATGTCACTGCCACTACAATAATATCCTGTCTGTAACAGCACTTGAACCATCACCAGACATTTTGCTTTTCGTCAGCTCAAGCTTTTGAGATGTTTTCATTTAGAGTCAAAAGGTTTCTTTCTCCTGTGTGCTACAGAACCAAGTGAAAGAGAAAGAAAGGATTAGTGCAAATCACTTCAGCAATCCAGCACAGATGAGTGGTTGCCTCCCTGCTCGGTTTGGATTGCAGGCTATTGGAATTGCATCGTGCTCCCATTGATTTTCCGACTGGCCCAAGCCGCATTCCCTATGTGGTATCGACTCAGCTGTGAAGCCATGAGGCAGAGACAGTTAAGAAAATATTTACAGGAGACTGAGTCCTACAGTAAATCAGTAATGAACTTGTTTGTCTGACCCATTTATTCATGACCCATAAGTGAGCTGCTGCTTTTTTCTGTAAACGTCTCCCCCCCACAAACCCCACAGTGGTGCTGCACAAACTGAAAAAGGCAAAACAGGCCCTCAGTTCCTCTATCAACTTTTTCATTTGCTGTAATGAACACAAGAAGAGAATTTGCATTGTGATCATTCCTTCCAACCTCTTGATTAACTTCTACTTAGCCAGACAGGGGTGAGCTTCCTCCAGCTGTGTCGTGGAAGTTTAATATCTCCTATGGAGCCAGGCTGGGAGAGTTGGGAGTGCTCACCTGGAGAAGAGAAGGCTCCAGGGAGACCTCAGAGCCCCTTGCACGGCCTAAAGGGGCTCCAGGAGAGCTGGAGAGGGACTGGGGACAAGGGATGGAGGGACAGGACAAGGGAGAATGGCTTCCCACTGCCAGAGGGCGGGGTTAGATGGGATATTGGGAAGGAATTGTTCCCTGTGAGGGTGGGGAGGCCCTGGCACAGGGTGCCCAGAGCAGCTGTGGCTGCCCCTGGATCCCTGGCAGTGTCCAAGGCCAGGTTGGACGGGGCTTGGAGCAGCCTGGGATAGTGGAAGGGGTCCCTGGGTGGGACTGGATGAGCTTTAAGGTCCCTTTCCACCCAAACCAGTCTGGGATTCTGTGATCTCTTTCCATTCACTTTAGCCCTGGGAACAGCTCTCAGACAAGTTTACACAAGTTAACGACGTTCTGCTTCCTGCAAATGTAAAAGTGTAAAAGATAAATATTCTTTTAGGTAAAACAGACACCATCTTCCACTCTGAGTGTTTAATTTGAGATGCTTAAAACTCTTCCTCACACTCACATCAAAGCACCCCCAGGACAGGCAGGGGAAGAGGGTTACTTGTGATACATCTTTTTTCGTGTAAAGACTTAGCATTACAAGGAAGTCTTGGATGTAATGCACACACACATGTAAATAAGCATCTCTGAAGAAAATAAAACTTGTTAAGCTCATCCCATCCCTTTATACTTTACAGGGTCTCTGAGAACTGTTTGATGCTCTGTGGGTCCCTTTCTCAGTGACCTGACACCTCTCTAAAGTGCCAAGATTTTATGAACAGCAGCTGTACTCGCCCTTGTTGCTTCCAAACCCACAAAGATTTCAGAAATAAATGAGGATTCATCAAAAGCAACATTTTTCCTCAAAGGCTGTTTCTTCTAAACAAAAGGAGCCCAGACACTTCTTCCCAAATGCCTTCTCTGAGACTTTCAGCAGCACAAAAGACTGGAATTCCAGGAGGAATCTGTAGAATGGTGTAGTGTTTTGGGTTGGAAGGGACTTTAAAGCTCAGCCAGTTCCAACCCCCCGGAAGGGACATCTTCCACTATCCCAGGGTGTTCCAAGCCCCGTCCAGCCTGGCCTTGGACACTTCCAGGGATCCAGGGGCAGCCACAGCTTCTCACAGAAGAAGCTCATCCAGGAGATCATGGGAGGCTTTAAATTGTAGTAGAAGCAGAGAAATAACTGATGCAACCCAGCAGAGAATCAGGATTCATGCATTCTGTGCTCACAAGACTCTTTATCCAGCTGCCTCTCTGATTCCAGAGCACATCTTTTCCTTACTCAGCCTAACATTCCAATCCCTCACCTTGCGCCAGTCACCTGCCAAGGCAAGAGAACCCTCAGCTCATGGAGGGGTTGAGCAAGGCTTTTCTCTTTAAATCTGTGCCTCTGACCACTGCTGAAGGAGAAGGATTCACCTCCGAGCACTACAGTCCCTGGGATCAGACACTCCTCTGTGCACCTCCGCCACACCTTCTCCAGAAGCTGAGTTGGTGTTTGTTTGGGTGACACGGGAACCTCAGAAAAAGCAGACAAACTCCTGCTTCTTCCCAGGGATCCCAGCTGTGCTGCTTGCTAACATCAGCCTGCTGGGGTGAGCTCAGGAGGGATGAGAATGTGGGACAGAAGGAGGATTTCTTCAAGACAGAAATTAGTGCTGGTGATACAGATTAAGTACAAACACAATGTTTTGTTGATTACTGTGTCCAAACGAGCTTTTGTGACACAGTTTTAAGAAAAATCAGGCAGCTCTTGCCAAGAAATCAACTTAGAGGTGCTCAACACAAGTGTGCGCTAACTTTTAAGTAAAGAAAAGAAAAATCCTGTCAATTCTATAGCTCTCATCTGATGCTGTTTGCTGCAGTCACAATGGGCTCTAAGGCTCTTTCCAATTTTCCAGCACAAAGTCCTAATCTGAGGATATCCTAATGAAGCGAGACAAATGCTCAGCACAAGCACAGCCCGGCAGTTCTGCCGTGGACCCTGAGGCTCCGGCCAAATCCCGAGGTCAAGGTTTACAGGCAACATTTGAAGCAGCTCTCTGTGTAAATGAAGGCACACTTGGGCCTGTGACTGCCATCATGTGCAGAAGCATTTTTCTTGGAGAAAAACAAAGCAATCTGCATAATCCTGGCAAATGGGGAAAGCAATTTCAGCACTCACATCCAGCAGTTTGTGCTGCAATTTCCTAAAGGATATTCCAGGCAATTTTAAACACACATCACCTCCAAGAATCAATCTAGCACTGAAGTCACTTTGGCACTGTGGGGAAGGAATTCAGGGTTTTTCTACTGGTGCTAATAAAACATGAGGATATGGGTGCTCCAGGTGCAGAAAGCAGCACATCCCTGTGGCAAATAAATTGATTATCTCAAAGCTTCTCTGCCTCCTTGCTCTTCGCCTTTACATAGTGCCTTCCACACATCTTTCCCCTTCCCAAAGGATTTAAGGACCAGTCTCTCCAGCTGGCTGCCCTCTCCTGGATGGAATCAAAAAGTGTTTGATTACTTCCACTTAGATAAAACGCAGTGATCTGCTTTTAATTTTTTTTTCCTTGGGTCTGTATAATCACAAAGGTTCCACTGTGCCAGAATGAGAACTAGGAAATTCTAAGGGGCTGCTTCATAATCCTCAACAGAGCTGCCAACTTTTTTGAGAGTAGAGCTTTTAGCCAAATTGCCTCTTTTATATAAATATATTACGAAGTTTAAAATTTTTATATTCCTTTCCTATATTTATCAGTGCCTAAATCCCACTGTTGTTCCCTTGTAAACTACTTAATCCTTCTCCTCGAACACACTGGAAAACATTTCCATATCTCTTTGTTGCTTAAGGTAAGTGTGTTAAATGCAGGATATTTCAGTTGGAAGGATTCTTATATAATCTTTTCCTCTGCCTCAAGTCAGGGTCAAATATTTCTTTGCTGCTCCCAACCAGTGCTTGGCTGACCCCAGTTAAAGCCAGCTGATAATGGGGACTGCACAGTTTTTGCAGGGAACCCGGTCCACTCCTTCCCCAGTTAACCACTGGTGTTCCTACAGGTTTGTTTACAGGCTCCTGAGATGAGCAAAGGGCTCTGGAGATGATTTTCTAAGGGACCCATTCATCAGGGAGCTGGCAGTTTCACTCTGGGAGCCCTCATCTTTAAATTGAGGGCAAGGATTAGGATGCAGAGTGGAAAGGCTGAGGACAAAACATCCCTTGCAGAGGGTTTCAGTCGCTGCGAGCGGCACTTGAAGCCGGAGGGTTCTCTGGGCGTTCTGCGAGCGCACTCAGACGACCAGCCACGCTTTGAAACTTTCACTGCACATCTGTGCATCCCTGCCTGGGCTCGGCAGCGAGCCAAGCGCTGAATTCCTGCGAGTCCGTGCAGCTCCCACACGTCCACAGCGCTAGGACCCAGAGGGAGCTGGATCGCTGTGAGTCAGAGCGGAGCCCTGAGCGCTGAATGAGGCTGCGGCGGCAGCGGGATGTGAATGGCTCTTCGGGCTGGGCACAGGGGCCGAGGACAGGGGTGCCAGAGAGCGCAGAGCAGCCCGGCCACCCCTCGGGCAGCGCAGAGCCCCCGGCGAGCGGCGCTCCGGCTCTGAGGTGAGTGACCCGCCCGGCCGGACCGCGGCTGCGGCAGCGCCCGGCAACTCGGGGATCTCCGCACGGCCCAGGTGCGGGGCTGCGCGCCGCTTCTGCCCTCCGGAGCAGGCACGGATGGGATGGCCGGGAAACACGGGGCGCTCGCTGCCTACAAGCAGCGTTTGCAAGCACAGCGTGGTTTGGTGAAAGCGAAAATCGCATCTGCTGAGGCAGGTTTGGCTGCACACACATCTGGAAGGTGTTCGTAGGGCAGCTGTGGATAAGCTTAAAGCTTGAAAAACATCTTTAGCGAGAGCAGCTTAATCTTAGGGAAATGCAAGTGCTCTTACTCTTTTTATCCAGGTATAGGGGAACTTAGTTTTATTTGCATTCTGCAGCAGTTACACCTATATGAAAATTCTTTACTGGCTTTGTTCTGAATATTGAGGCTTTCTTATTTCCTTTTTTTTCCTCCCTGTGATAATTCTACTCTAGATAAAAACCCCTTTCTTTCTTTACTAATATAAATAAATAGGAATTCTGCTAAATCAAAGCGTGGCTGACCCAAGGCAGACTCCTTTTAGCTGCAGACAGAGCAGTACTTCACTAGAGACCGTGTATCCTCTGGGATGTCCACTTGGAAAAGCTCACGACCTCCCCGCTGCCTGTGTAGTGACAGGATGGAGCTGACAATGTTTATCGATTTACAGCTGGTGACAACACTGTTTTAGCTGAGACACTGCTCACAGATAAAAACGGGGACCCCTGGCAGGGAGACAGAAAGAATTTATGTGCTGAGAACAAAAAGTGTTTGTGCTTCAGTTCTTTCTTCACTTTAAATTCTCCTTATAATGCTCAAGAAGTTTAAGAAAAACACCAAAAGTGAGCGTGCTTGTCAGGCTGGTTTTCCGAGTTGTCACAACTTGGAAGTTGCATTGTAACTGTTAGACGGATAATTTATGGATGTTTTCATGCATTAGAGTATCACAATAAAGTTTTTGGGGCACTTTTTTTGCTAAGCCAAACTCAAATGTGACTATCTGCAATAAGACAGAGAGGGAGCTGACTTGTCTGTACATTCCTGCTCTTGGCACTTCTGAGCTGGTGCAGATATTGTGGAAAACAGGCTTTAAAAAACCCCCTGCCAAGTGCCATTTCAGGCAGTTTTGTCTGAAATTCAGAGGATTACAATATTTTCTGCACTTCCCCAAGACGTTACAGGGATGGAATGAAGAATCAAATATATTGATCAGTTCTCAAGTATGATAAGAAAGACTCGGCCTTTAAATTTGTTAATAATCATGGATATGAATCATTTTTAAACAAATCGCAGCAAGGTCTGGAGAGGAGCCCCCCGACACATCTGTGCAGTACCAGTGATTTCACAGCTTGATCAATCCCAGCCACTCACCCCGGAGGGATCTGTCCCTCCCAACAAGGTGGTAAAGAAAGTAACCATGGCTGTATTTTCTCATCCTCGGAGCTCAGCAGTGCCCCTTTTCTCCATCAAAAGCTGAAACTATCCTTTTAGATGTCATCATTTAAGTTCAGTGGAGAGTTACAATGAGCACAAGCATCATTTTAACCCATACGCTAAATAAACAATTATTTCATAGGATAACTGAGCAGTCTATGAAATAACCATAAGATATTAATTTTAAAAATCAAGTTAGAAAAATACCTAAAATATGTATTCAGATTAGCATTTTCAAGTGTAAAATATCTTTATTTAATGGGACATCTAGAACAAGGGTCAAATAGAACACGTTAAAAACTAGATTGTTTCAATCAATAGAATAAATCCCATAAATTCCCCTACTGCTCCATGGCTTTGGCCATATAAATGTTCCTTTAAGCACAGATTCTATTAACTGGTTTTCTGTTTCCTTACAAAATGTTTTTAGGACTAACAGAATATTGAATAGGTACTAATTTGCATTATTGAATTAAATTAAAGGCCCATGGAAAAAATATTGGTAATTTTAAGAAGTTAACAGAAATCTGTGATTTTTTTTCATCTCCATTTTACGAACAAAAAAAGATAAAGGGTTACTCAAATCCATGGTTTCATTCCAAAAGATTCAATGCTCTAACAGCAACAGTCAGCGCTGGATTGGTGGGGTTAGAAATATTTGTCAATCCCAAATGGGAGGCCAATAAAAGCCGGGGAAACTCAACCCCTTCCAGCCCAGCTACAGCAACGGTGACCTCTGCCGGCAGCTGCCCGGGAGCCGCGGCTGCGTGGGCAAAGGATTTGTTAAACCCAAGTATTTATTAAACCTCATTATACTCCCAGAGAAAGGGCGGCAACACCTCTTCCCACCAAATTTATCTCGTGGAAAGAAAGAAACTTGTCTCAGGGCAGCGGAGCTGGGAAGGGTCTGGAGCACCAGGAGCGGCTGAGGGAGCTGGGAAAGGGGCTCAGCCTGGAGCAAAGGAGGCTCAGGGGGGACCTTGTGGCTCTGCACAACTCCCTGACAGGAGGGGGCAGCCGGGGGGGTCGGGCTCTGCTCCCAGGGAACAGGGACAGGAGGAGAGGGAACGGCCTCAGGCTGGGCCAGGGGAGGCTCAGGCTGGATATTATGGAAAATTTCTTTCCTGAAAGGGTTGCCAGATATTGGGACGGGCTGCTGAGGGCAGTGCTGGAGTCACCATCCCAAAGTGTCCAAAAATGCACAGGTGTGGCCCTTGGGGATGTGGTTCCGTGGTGAACACGGTGGTGCTGTGTTAACGTGTGGATTCAATCCTCTTAGAGGTCTTTTCCAACCTTAATGATTCCATGATTGTATGGAAGCAAAAGGCACGTGTACAAACGGTCCTACAACTGCATTCCTGCCCTGGCCAGAAGGAAATTCTCCCTGCGCTGGGTCTGATCTGAGCAGGGTCACAGAGGCCAAAGAATTTAAGAAACATTTCTCCAACCAAAGCTCAGGGACAGATGTCCTGTGGGATGTGTTGTGGCTTTTTCTCTCTCCACAATGCCCTTTGTGCAGCCCCACAGAATTCATTAAATATTTGTGTGCATGTGGATGTGAATTTATACCAAAAATTATGTGGTCAAGCAAAGCAAGATCATTTCTGCTGTTGCCAAGAGATCACAGGATCAATCACGGTGAGTTATGTGCACTCTTGTCTGCCCAGTGCCACTAATACTAAAGCCATGGAATTTGGGGGAAGGAAAATCTCAGACCCTCAATATGGGTTTCATCCCATCCCCAAATCCTGGGTACTGCCTGTAGTTCTGGACACTGCTTACAAGGATAAAAGGATAAAGTAAAACAAGAAAAGGTGCAGGATGATGAAAGCCTGGAACATTTTCTGTATTTAGAGAAACTACAGAGATTATGATTTCTAAGTCTGGTAAAGAGATGGCTGAGCAGGGGTGTGAGGGAGATATTTATAGTCACAGTTGTCCTTAAGATGTTGAAAGGAAATGGCTGTTGTCAAAAATCAAGGAGCAGGAAATAGAACTGGCAGGTGGCAAATATCGAGGCAAACAAAACAAGGTGGTTCCTCTCTCCGGGCATTATGGAGCTGTGGAATTCCTTCCCACGGGATATTGCAGGTCACAGGGCTCAGGAAGCAATCAGGCACACTGAAAGCAAAGATGCTGCCTGTGGTTCCATAAATCTGTGATTCCAGAATGACCTCTGAGTGGGAGAGCAGCCCAAGGAGATGATGCCCACGTGGCTGCTCTGCGTGTACCCCACTCCCCAGCTGCTGCAGGAGACAGAATTTCTGACCTGGATGCACTTCTGCTCTAGTTCCTTCTCCTTGGTGCTTCAGCTGTCAAATACTTGACCTACCCCACCCCCAAAAAGATGACTGTAATATTTACTGTGGGTTGCCAGTTCACTGGTGAAATAATGGCAATTCTGACAAAATCAGAAGGCAAAATAGCATCCCTCGTTTTGATTTTTGCTCAAGGATTAGGTGTAGGCCAGTGTTCATGGAGGTTACCACTACAGAAAGACGTCAGTGATGAGATTTACAGCTCTTCAGGCAAATCAGTGTCTGAACAGATCATGAGATAGTGGAGAAAGGCCATGTGTCCTGGGGCATCTTGTGAAATTCACTGAAATGGGGAAATACCACTTTATCTCATCTCTATGTGGTCTTTATATAGCGCTGACATCTTATTTGAAAGTCTTTATTGAACTCAGGTCTTTTCTAACAGCCTCCACTAAAAATGCTATACACAAATAAATCTCAAGTAAAAAGTAGCAGGGAAATGCCTCATTAATTACACTGACAATAACCTTTCACTTTGAGAACTGCATCACCCTGAGAAATGCAGCAGAGAATGGAAACGTCAGCAGTGAAACCTGGATGCCAAGAACCTGAGTGCATTGGCAGAGAGCTGGGGAGTCACCAAGGACATCCAGAGCTGGCTACAGCAACCCAGAGTCAGAACAACTCTTGGGAGAGACATTTAGATCACACCAGGACTGGACAGCAGGAGAAAATGAGCAAAGTGCTGCTCAGTATTTTGAGCCTGCACGCAGCTGAAGGTTGCCCAGTGCATGGGGAAATCAGGCCCCAAATACACACACACACACACACACACACACACAGACACACACAAACAAGGTCCCTGGCACATTATCTAAATTCAAATGACTGCAGGATGTAGTTTGAAATAATGTTTGATAGCTTTTCTGCCACATTTCTGTCCATCCTTTGAGTTGCCCCAGGCCACTGTTCAGTGAATGAAACACCTCAGACTTTTCCTTATCTTGGAGGCGGCTGTTTATCACCTTTCTTCTTTTTTCCCCTGAGGCTCCTGCATTTCCAACAATGCTTTGAGATTTTATGGCACAGTAGTTGACACCATCAGATGACCCAAATCAAGATGTATCAGTCACACACTGGCTGTCGCGGGGATCGGTTTTATCACAGAAAATCACAGGATTGTTTGGGTGAGAAGGCAACTCATCCCATTTCACCCCCTGCCACGGGCAGGGACACCTTCCACTATCCCAGGGTGCTCCAAGCCCCATCCAGCCTGGCCTTGGACACTTCCAGGGATGGGGCAGCCACAGCTTCTCTGGGCACCCTGTGCCAGGGCCTCCCCACCCTCACAGGGAGGAATTTCTCCCCAATACCCACCTAACTCTGCCCCCTCTCTGTTTAAAGCCATTCCTCCTTGTCCTATCTCATGGACGTGACTTCCATATTTCAGAGTGGGATTTCCTGGAAGAAACTGAGAGATGGTGACAATGCACCAGTGCTGAGGAATTGCCTGGCCTGGGCTTTCCAACCAAATCCTGACACAATCTCCCCTCAGCATGACAGAAATCAAACCTGCAGTGACCAGACCACTTGAGGTAGTTCAAGACTTCTTTTTTCAGTGTCTTTTTAAAACTGAACATCAACCCAGACCATAAACTGGTTCCAAAAAGTCTGTCCCTCATTTATCTTCCTGGCTGCAAAATCCAATTTCCTGTCTGCATAGGGTCCATAACAATGTGCTAATAAAAGATCAGATTCTGCTGCCATTGACTTGTTAGGAATCAAAATCCCCACTGATTTCAGTGGGAAAAGAGGCAAGAACAAAGACAGGCAAAAATCAACCAGAAGGTAAAACAAGATCTTTGACTTTGTTTTGGGCCTTGGTTTACGTGTTATTGACAAAATCATAGAATCATGGAATCATTAAGGTTGGAAAAGACCTCCAAGGTCATCAAGTCCAACCTCTGACCGAACACCACGATGCCCACTAAACCATAATGACCATTCATGTCATGCAAATATGAAGCTCCTTCCAATAATAAAATCAAAGGAATGAATTAAATGAATGACTAATGGATAAAACGAACCTGGTTCTTAACTCAGGGCTGGTCATTTATTTTGAGCTGCCGTATTTGTGAGAAATGTTGCTGCCTTAAAGAGGATGCAGCAAAAAGCGACCTCAGCTAGGCCTAGAAACTCTAACCATGGTTTCAGTGTCCTTGCTCTGTTGTATAATTGTATCTTCTTTAATATTTTCACAGCCACAGCTTTTCCCTAAAATCTTTGCTTTATTCTTAAAACTTCCTTTTATTCCTCACGCTTTTAGAAACCCTTATACCCTTTTTTGTGTTTCCCACATTAGCTCATTTACTTGTTAACTGCCCAGGAAATTTATAATGATTACACCGATTCTGACAGTTCTGACCTACAATGAGTAAATTAGCCCGGTGTAAATACAGCTGGGAAGCAGATTATGTGTTTGATAACTTTCTATTTGCCAAGTATGGCTTTGCCAGGTGAAAAATTACAACTTTGATTTTCTCCTGTTCTTAATCACTTCGTATTTTCCCCTGTTGTATAGGTAGAAAGGTGACACAGATTTTTTAGTGGTCTGGTTCACTGCTTTACTTTGACTGTTTAATTTTGTTCCTGACACAACCATATGTGATCCAGGCTCTTAAAAAAAACAAAAAAGAGTTCTTCAGGAATTTTTGTGATGGGGATTTGCCAGGCACCTCATTGCTACGTAATACTTTGATTATGATACATTTAAGAGCTCTGGCTCACAGACTATGTGTTTTTCTATTTTGAAACATAGCTTTTATTCTTTCTCTTTGACGACTATATATGCTGGATGAGTCAGGTATGAGAAAAGACCTGTGCCTGTTCACAAAGGGCTTTGCCCTGTGGTGGATGACACAGCCTGCATTTTCCAAGTGCATCATTTCCTGCCCATTATTCCATGATCCTTTTGGGATACTCTATGTCCCAGCACCAGACCAGCAAGGTGTTGGAGCTGGGTGCATTCCCACAGCCAGACAAACTGTTTGTGTGAATTGTTTATACCACGATATGCTTATCTTGCTCTTAGAATCTTCTATTTGCCCCTGTCAGAGACAACGAGCCCTTCACCTGGTCACTATTGAGAGGACATTAAAGGGGTTCTCTCTAAAGGGGAATAAGTTGATTATTCTTGTTTCTGCTCAATGTCAGCAGTTTTGTCCATTTCCCTCAGCAAAACTGATCACAGTAACTGCACTTCTTACTTGGGAGGAGAAAGCACAGGAAGTATGTCAAGAGAAATAAATAAGCACAGAATAAGCCACTGAAGCGAGGTGTGGGTTTATTTTCCATGTCAAAAACCTTTTCCATCCCTCCCCTCATTACTGGGGAGCAACCTGGTCCAGTGGAAGGTGTCTCTGCCCACGGCAGGGATGGAAAGGGATGAGCTTTAAGGTCCCTTCCCACCCAAACCATCCTGGAATTCCATGATTGGTGTTATCAGTGCTCTGAATATTCAACATCCATGTTTCTGTTCTGCCTGGATCCAAACACTCCCTGCCCCAGTCCCTCCTGCCAGACCTTCCTCTCATCATTTTCTCAGGCACAAGCTGTAAAGAGGAGTGCAAAGGGTCACTGCTCAGCCTCACATTCCAGGACACTTTATCTATGCCAAAAGTGTGAGTTTCTGGTTTTGGCAAAGCGTCCAGAATCCAAAGCATCAGAGGGAGTTTGATCCGTGAGCTCTCCCTGGATGCACGTTCCTGGTGCTGGGAAGGGCTGTTCTAGAGACCATTTCTTTTCTCTGTGTGTTCTGAGAGAGAAAGGCATGTGGCCCTTTCCTTCCCGTTTCTTCCCTCCTCTTTGAAAGCAAAGAAATTAGAAAACTATTTCATGACCTGCAGAATTTCTCCCCTTTGTTCAATATTTCAAATTTTTAAAAGAATTCAAGTCATTTGAATTCAGTCTTCAGCACTTGCTTGTGCCATCACTTGAAAGCAAAAGGAAATACTTTCTGTGAAAATAACACATTTCCAATGCCACAGGAAATCTGATGCAAGGTTTAAAGTTCAGATTTAAAGTTCATCTCTCTCCCTTTGAATTTGCAAAAGCTCATTTTCAAGTGACATGTATTTAAACTCTGGCATTGTGCACAGAAATGAAGTACACACCTAATCATCAAAACTCCCCTCTGGTTTTCATTTCAAGCATGCAAAAAATGATCTTGTAATGCTTAGACCCTGATTATTGCTTTGAACCTAACACTAATGCAAAGAAACCCAAGAGAAAAGTTGAAAGATGCAAAATTCAATCACAATAGGCCTCTTTCAAAAGATGGTTCTGTTAGAAATCTGCTAGACATATGTTATTTTAAAAAATAGAATAAAAAGCCGATTTTTTTCGTGTTAGACAATGTAAAATTGTCATGTATTCATCATCTGATGAAAATTGTAGCAAAAATAGGCAAATACCAAAGAAAAATCTATTCCTCTTGCCACAATTATGTCAATAATCTGTGGAGTCCCACTTTTCAACAGCATTTAATATTTTCATACTACAAATCACATCTGGCTACAAATGTCATCTTCTGTCTCCTCCCACTCCATCCTCACCCATATTTTCTTCCTTCCAGTTCACAATAAAACTGCTTTTTTGTAACCACAATGATTCTTCCTGACAACTGATTCACCACACAAAAGCATTAACAAATAACACTGTAATAAATACAAGGTGCCCATCAAATATCCAGACAAGGCAAATACGTGGTTACATATGGGGTTAAGTGTTATAATGACAGCTAATTTCAAATACATCACGTTATTTGTACTAATTAATATTGGCACAACCCCCGTGGAAATGCAGATTTGGAATGGGAGTTTTCTGAACGTTTTCTGTGGAGCTACAGAAGGTGTGAAGCCCAGCCATGGCACCTGTGCTCACGTCCTGCAGCAGAAGAGTGATGGACTCTGAAGTGAAATACAAACCAGAGTCACGATTATGTGGGAAAAGGATCGTGGAATTTATTATAGAATCATTAAGGTTGGAAAAGACCTCCAAGATCATCAAGTCCAACCTTTGATCGAACACCACCACACCCATTAAATCATCTTGCACCCCCTGATGTGACTAAACACCAAACCCACATCTCAGAGCTGGTGGGTCCCACCAGGAGCTTCCCAGTGGATCACAAGTTGTAGAAGCAGTTTAGAAGCTTTGGACTAAGTGTTCCCAGATTCCTTATGAAACCCAAACATTTCCCTTCGCAGGGTTGGACAGGAAGGTTGAAAGGTTTAGGATATTGGGAAGGAATTCTTCCCTGTGAGGGTGGGGAGGGGCTGGAATGGGTTTCCCAGAGAAGCTGTGGCTGCCCCATCCCTGGGAGTGTCCAAGGCCAGGTTGGATGGGGCTTGGAGCAGCCTGGGATAGGGGAAGGTGTCAGGGTTGGAGCTGGATGACCTTTAAGGTCCCTTCCAACCAAACTGTCCCAGGATTCCATACTGATTCTTTCTGAGCCTCACCTGAGGTCCCCCCACCTGCTCTGCACACTCAGCCAGATGAGAAAATGTTCAATCCAGGTGCAGGACTTGCAGCCAGATGTCCGTGTTGTAACTTTGGTCTTGATATCATTGGTGACTACAGAAGACTGGTGCACCCTGTGTGCTGTGGCCCTGGGTCACAGGAGGGCTGGGGGTTCATTAACTGTGACACCGCATTCAGCTGTTAATTGTGCTTGGAATTTCTGATACTACAAACGGGACGGGATAGCTTCACATGACAAATATCAAATATTCATCAAAGCAAGCAGTCAATAAAATTGTGCAACCATGTGCGTGCAGGGAAAAAGATGATTCATTTACAGATGTGCTGCTGATAAATTTTTCATCACTGAACACAACCTGGGGCACATCAGGAACCAGACAAATGTTTAAACACCACCGTTATTTTCCACTAGACAAAAGTCTTGCAAAAAGTCTGATATTTCAGCTCCTCTTTGAAACAATTTCTGCTGGATGTAAGAAACAAAACCCACAGAAATTATCCTTTTGGGATTCATTCTCTAAACATAATGACTAAAAAGCCTAGTGGCTTTACCCTAAAATACTGCAATTTTTGCTGCTTGTACTAATATCTGCAAGAGGTTGGTATTATTTCTCTTTCTAAAACCTTCTAAAAAGGTGTTTTAACTCCTGGAGACTGCACATTTTCTGTCCCAGAGACAAGGCAGCACTGCAGCATCATTCAGAAGGAAAAATGTGAGAGAGGGCAAGTGTCTTGTTCCAGTCTGTTAATCTGTACATTACACTGTAACCTACCGTAAGCCTAGGAAATGGAAATAAAAGGGAGCACTGGTGAAAATCTTCAAATTATTGCAAAGAATGAGTTTTCAGGAAGCAATTAACTGCCTGTCTGGGAATATCCCTGCTTTTTCTCTGATGTCAAACTCATGGGTGGTATTTTGAAACATTTGATTGAGCTCAGTCAATTAGCCTTGATTATGGTTTGGCTTTTCCCTCGGAATAGGCTGATCCATAGGGAATGCCACTCATACCAGCACTGAGGCAGAGCAGGGTGACTCAGCTGATTAATCAGCTTTCTTTTTTCTCATTAAGAAGCAAGTCTTTGGCTTCCCCAGCTGCTGAAGTGATCACTATTGAGCTCGTGTTGGAACTCACACAGCTTTGGTCACCCCTGACTCACATTCTGAGAGAAGGAAAGTCACCTGCACCCCTGATCTGTCAGAGAATCATGGAATTACAGAATCCCAGACTGGTCTGAGCTGGAAGGGACCTTAAAGCTCCTCTCATTCCACCCCCTGCCATGGACAGGGACACTTCTCACTGGGCCAGACTGCTCCAAGCCCTCCCACACCTCTGTGACTGAGGGACACACACAGCAATGATACTCCCAATGGTTTCTGTTTGCCATAAAGTCCTTGGCATTTGCAGGACAAATGTTTCCATTTCTGTTGCTTTCTGATCAAGATTTGTCCCTAATTTGGAACCCACATTTATGGGTTCTGACAATTCCTTCCAGACAAGCAGGTACTGAATCCTCACCTGTATTTTGCCAAATAAATCTAATCACTTCCTCAGAACACAGCACAGCATCTGCAGATGAGCCGTTTTTTCCAATCCAAAAATTAGATTAATTTATTAACTAAGTTAATGGAAGAAAAAAATGGCTACTTGTAAAAATCTTAAGTAAACACAGAGCTTCTTTCCCTTTCTTTAATAGGTAAATGGCACAAAACACAGCCAGGGTACAGGCACAGTGTGTAATCATGGTCATGAAATGCCTACAATGTAAATGGACTTAATGACAAAATTAAACAAATCTCAATTAAAGGCACAATGATTCCAGACAGGCAAAACCCATCACTCTCCCAGCTTCCCACTAAGTAGATCTCCAAGCATGGAAAGGTTGCCAGCTATGGGGAACAGTTTAGAAAGTTAATGACAGTAAAAATGGGATTCACTGGAGACTGTAATCCTGGCTCTGTAAGCATTGCCAGAGGCCTGACATGAAGGAACAAGTACTATTCCAAGCAGACTGCAAAGCCAAGGCAAAGATTAACATCTGTCAGAATCAGCTACAGATGAGACTCTTATTGATCCTTGAGTGTCACTAGAATTTAGAAGGGCTAAAAAGAACTTTAAAGAGAATAATCAAGTATCTGTGGATTTGGTTTGCAAATCTGAAGCACCTTTCCCACATTTCAGCTATTTTTTTTCAAACAGCTGTGTGTGATGTAGCTCAGTGCTACAAGGCAGAAGAGCTATTTCTTCCAACTTAGTCACTGTCAAGCTTAGTCTTGCAGGAAAAGCAGTGACAGGGAGCAGTTCTGGTGCTGTTACCAACCTCCAAGACACTGCTTTTCGTGTTTGGACCATGTTGCTGTGGATTTTGTTTCTGCCTCATCCGTATCTATCCCTACTAACAAGATTAAGGCTTTGCTCACATTCTTCTAATTAAAATGCTGTAATTCTGAGAAGAGATTCCATGTCTTCTTTTAGCAGGGTAATCAGTACATCTGTGAGTTCAAGTTACTATTTTTTAACATCAAAGCTTGCACAAAGATAGCTCTCTTCCATGCAGGCCATGACTTTTTATCTGCACTGGTTTGAGTAACAGGCTCCATTTTGTAGTGGGATCAACATCATCTCCTACAAGGAAAGGCTGGGAGAGCTGGGAATGCTCAGCCTGGAGAAGAGAAGGCTTCAGGGAGACCTCAGAGCCCCTTCCAGTGCCTAAAGGGGCTCCAAGAGAGACTTTGGACAGCCCGGAGTGCCAGGACAAGGGGGAATGGCTTCCCACTGCCAGGGGGCAGGGATGGATGGGATATTGGGAAGGAATTGTTCCCTGTGAGGGTGGGCAGGCCCTGGCACAGGGTGCCCAGAGCAGCTGTGGCTGCCCCATCCCAGGCAGTGTCCAAGGCCAGGTTGGACGGGGCTTGGATCACCCTGGGACAGTGGGAGGTGTCCCTGCCAACCACAGGCTCCCAGCATCTTGTCCTGTCAGGAGCACGTGTGCATTTTTCTGCAGCAGTTTTTCCTAATTAAACTGGAAGAAGCATGATCTGACTGGAGCATGTCCAGAGAGGAGAACAGAGCTGGGAAGAGTCTGGAGCACCAGGAGTGGCTGAGGGAGCTGGGAAAGGGGCTCAGCCTGGAGAAAAGGAGGCTCGGGGGGACCTTGTGGCTCTGCACAACTCCCTGACAGGAGGGGGCAGCCGGGGGGGTCGGGCTCTGCTCCCAGGGAACAGGGACAGGAGGAGAGGGAACGGCCTCAGGCTGGGCCAGGGGAAGATTGGATATTAGTGAAAATTCCTTCACTGAAGGCATTGCCACAGGCTGCTGAGGGCACTGGTGGAGTGGAACACCTGGAAATGTTCAAAAAACATGTAGATGTGGTGCTTGGAAACACGGTTTGGTGGTGGACATGACAGTGCTGTGTTAATGATCTTGAAGGTTTTTTCCAACCTTAATGATCCTGTGAACTTCCAGCTGTATTTCACTTACCAGCTGCAGCCTTGGCATTTTATTTACAAGTTTTTAGTTCTGCAGCTTCTTCTTGCTGTATCAAGGTACCACTCCACAGCTTTCAGAAGTACCTCCTGCCCTCACTCCTTCCCCCTATTTTCTGAAAGGTTGTGACACTGCACTAAGAGAAGGTTTCGTTTAATCAGCTTCTGCAAGATTGTTTCAGTGAATGTAGGCTGAGGAAACTCGTTACAGCAGTTTAGGCCTCCCAGTCCAAGAGTTCCCACATTCAATCTATTGATTGTTCTCGCTGTGGAAATGGAAAAAAAGGTTCATATCTAATATAATAAAAGGTTGCAAGGAAAATAATATGCTGGTAAACACGGGAACAGTAATCTTCTAATCCTGGCCTACTTTTATAAGAATTCCCTAATTTCCTAGTCCACATACCAGGGAAGTCAGTGAACCCCACAGAAAGCTGAAGTGGGAATAGTGCAAAGATGTCCCATGCCATCAGTGATAGCATTGTGTTGCAATGCAGGGATTCAGAGCTGTTCAGACTCAGAACAGGGCCAAGGAGAGTTCTAGAAAATGTAGTAGAAACACTCAAGGGCACAGTTTAAAGGAAAAAGAGGCATCTTTCCCATTATAGTTTGTACTGTAGCAAAAAATGCTTTCAGCAACCAGATGATGCCAGAAAATGTGAAGACCCTTCAAATGCTCCTCACACAAGTGAGTTGCCAAACACAGATTTATAAGAGCTGCTGAGACTGCCAGGTCAGTCCAACTCCCTGTTTCCTGTTCTTAAGCAAAGGTTGCTGAACTTCATTTAAACTTCTTTGCGCTCTGTTCTCTGCTTGAAGGATTCCCACAGCACAAGACAGGATCCGATCTTTCCTTGACAAACTCTCTTCTGTTGAGCCGTCCTTTTGCACAGAGTAGCTGTGTGGCCAGGAGAACTGTTCAAAGACACAGGCAGTTATTCCAGAGACAGCTGCAGGCTCCCAGCAGGGGAGGACGTCCTGCACGCTGCAACATCATTCACTTCTCTGCATATTACACCGACCATCCTCAAGGCTTTGTGTGAGGTGAGGATATTCCAGAGTTGTCAGGTTCCAGAGGTTCAAGATCAAGACAAACAAAGCCCTTCCCACACTGAAATGTCACCTTAAATTTCATTTCACCTTAAATGGCTGAGTGGGGAATAAGAACCTCCTATCCTAAAACATCCACAGCAGCTGCCTCCCCTCAAACTCTGACATAATACAAAGATGGAAAACTCCTACTCCCCACTGCTCGCTGGGTCCGCGCCCAGCAGCCCACAATGTACAGCTGAAATATGGCCCCAGTTCAAACTGTCTCTGCTCTTTGGGAGCATGAGCAGATTTGTTGTGCAGCAGCTGCCTGACACACTCAGGATGCTGAGAGTGCTGAAGGTTGGGCTGTGTTTCTCTGGCCTCACAGGTTTGGTGTCGGGGTCGCAGCGGAATCAGAGCTGAGATTCTCAGAGCATAGGAATGAAGTAGATCAATCTCTGTACTAACTCAGCGCAAGGAAACGCAGCTTGGACTCGTTTCTCTGAATATATATTCTGTTGCTAATGTACAGAATCCATTACATTTTGTCACCACTCCTCTTTAGGGTTGCCAGCAGTTGTCTGGCATTGTGAGTTAATACAGTAATGAGTTAAAACAATCATACAGCAAGGAGTAAATACCTTCCACAGCAGATGAAAGCCAAGACGCTGAAGAGGTTCCACGTGTGCTGCAGAGAAGATTGTGTGGGGCAGCAGCTCTGAGGCAGCTGGACTCAATGTGTGACAGGAGAAGGCAGGAGCCTTGCAGATAAAGGAGTCAGAAAGCACGTGGAGCAGCACTTGGAGCTGGAGAGGAAACAAAACAGAGGATGTCAACACATAGGCATGACCAGGGGCAGGAGTGAGAGCCAGAGAACAGATTTTAGGAATGGCTATCTCACTCTCCTGCTGCTTTTTAATCCGTTCACTCCATAAAGAAAGGTGCAGAAAAGGGTTTTGGTAAAGAGAGAAGGAGCTGGTACTCACATGGATTACAAACACTGGCAAAACCACTCTTGTTTTTCTACCACTTGAGGCACGCACACACTAAAATACAATGAACAAATAAGGACAATAAGGCAAATAAAAGCATGTGAAGAAATAGGATCAGTTTCCCAAACATCCTGAACGCTTGTGCTTTGCAGTAGTTTACTCTGCTGCCAAGTAATCAAGATGGTCTCCCAGGCTGAACTCAGGAAAACATACAGGGGGAAAAATGCAGGTAGGGAGCATTTTGCATAGTGTCACCACACTTCCACAGAAACCAGGCTTTAATTCTCAGTAAGTGCTGAGTACAAACATACGAAGTATGAAAGCCCAGGGGTAAGAATTCCTGCAGCACCACAGTTTACAAACCAGCTCTGTCTCTTCATGGAAAACGATGCAGCACCGTTGCTTCTGGAGTGCTGGAACTCCAAGGTGAAACCCCATTTGCTTGTTTCCTTTTTCTGATCGTGTTCAGATGAGCCACAGCATTAGAAGGAATATTGTAAAGGTCTAAGCAATAGTAAGAACCTCGTGTTTTTCTTGGTAAACTACCCTAGATGTCAGGAGACTCCTATTTCTCCTGCAAGAACTACTTGTGCTTGCAGAGAACATTACAAGATGACACTGCAATCTGATAACTCAGTGTTTCTGTGGTTTACTTTGTTTTATTTGGTGGTGTTTCCAGATGTTTTGTGGACATCTCTACCCTGTTTCTTAGGAGGTTTTACCCTCTCATTTCAAAATTACACCACATCTAAAAGGTTCCTGCTGTGCAGGGAAACAAAACCCTTTTTTCCACCTCTTTGGTAACTAAATTTTTAAGCCACCAGCAAGTAGCAAAAAAACTTCAAAGCTGAAAGTTTTTCTTGCACCAAACGGAAGAATTTGCTTAGTTTAGATTTAACACACAAAGATTATTACTTAATATATTTTTTATGATTATAGTATATTACTATTTATTTAGATCTGCTTTGTTTAAAACCCACCACATTTCACAACTCTGTAGTGGAGTGCTTGGGAATTCCAAAGAAATTGTTTTGAACTCAATTTAAATGGGAAAGGCAGGTGGAATACAAGGGTTTGAGCATTACCACATCTTTACAATCTGCAGAAAAAACTCAGGCTCAGATAGACAAATATCTGCCCAAATCCAGTTGTCCAGAAATTATGGAAATATACTTCTCAAATGTACAGGATATTCAAAGAATACACAAGTCAAACAGCTTATGAGAAACAGCCCAATGACTTCATTTTTTGTACACATAATTCACCTTGGGGTATGCTGGTTTAAGAGAAAATATTAACATTTTTCTGTAGTTCAGAGTATTACGCCTGTGCCTTGTGAGTTACAATAAGGAGGGCACAGGATGACTGTGACTGCTGTGGGGTCAATACCCATTTCCTACTGCAATAAAAATAAGGAATTCAATTTCTAAAGGTGTCATTTGAGGGGGTTTTGTCATGATTTTCCTATTGTAATGTAAAGTAAATCATAAGAGAGGGAATTTGATCCCTAAGAAGGCAACTGAATTCTGTAGGTCTCGTGAAGGTAAAACAGATTTAGAAATAGGACAGAATATCCTAGAAATTAAAAAAAATAATGAAAGGAGGTGGGCAATGGAGAAGAGGAACATTGCTACTGCTTGGCAGGAATCCTGTGTTATTCTTTGGGTTCTTCACATGGTTCAGAAGTAAATTCTACTGACCATACGCGAGTGGGGAGGATCATTTTATTAAGTGTTTGTAAAACCACTCGACATTTCTGGATGGAAAAATCCTACACAGGCAAGCACTATTCCATTCCAGTATTGACTGTTTCTTCCCTATCTCAGCACCATCTGAGTGAACACAAGAGCACCTCCACGCCATAAGATTTTATTTTGTAGATTTTTGTCTATATCCTTAAGGGTTTTTTTAATGGAAAAAAAATCCAACATATCAGTTTGAACTGCTCCAGCTACAGAATTTATCAGGTGCAGCCAGAGCCTCAGTTCAGTAGAACAGAGGTTTAAAAGTTCTCAGCTCTCTCCTTTTCTGCATCCTTCTGCATCTCTGACTTGCCAAGCACAGACACCCTTCAGCTTCCCTTTGGAATTTCTCAGAATTCCTGCCCCATTAAAATATCTTTGAGTCATTTAAAATAGTTATAACACACTGAAAGATTTGTAGAAGATAAAATTCCTTTTGGATGTAAATAATTAATAGAACGGGAAAGTCTGAAAATTCATGGCCATAATTTATGGCTGCTCCTTGTCCTTACATAATGTTCTTTTCCAAATTCATGATCCAGAGAAACACTGAAGATGATGGAGTCTGCCTCGGGGAATCTGATCATGACATCCCAGCTCATTTTTGTTTTCTACCTCATTTCTGGAGTCACTGCATTGATGCCTTACACTACAACATCTGCAATTGCTAAAAGTCGCCTTTCTTCAAATTTATTTGTGCAGTTGTAGAAAAGTGAAAAAGGAGAATATAAATGAAAATTATGAGCCTGAATAAAAACTAAATGCTAGCATTGCTGCTGGGATTCAGCTGGTTCTTATTAATCAGGGTTTGGAAAAGAATCAGGATTTATATTCCCTTCTGAATAGCTGGAATAAGATCACTAGTTGGAAAGGTTTACTGGCCCTAAAGATATTGTATTTTTCTGCCTTAACTACTCTTGGCTGTAAGAGGGGATGTAACATCACAGTCTGACTGCCCTCATACTTTCTGTTCCCAGCTGAATTCCAGTTCTTTTTGGTAGTGTCGTGAAGTCTGAAATTCCAGTTCTTTCATTCCTGGTAATTTTGTATTGGAAACCTCAGGGCCAAATATAGCAAGCCAACTATTCCCAAATTTAAATCCATTTGGGAAGGGTGTAGAGGGGAGAAGGGCAGGCCATTCTCCAGCCTCAGGAAGGCCTTTGGACTCACTGTTTTAAGCAGCAATAGGGAATGAGTCCTGCTGTGTTTGGACAGGAATTGTAGGGAGCAGCAATCTCATGCTGGCTGCCAGCTGGGTAGGATGGAGGCATCCAACTTTATATGGATGGATTTATCCCATTTATCCTGCAGTAGTTTTCCTGTCAGTTAGTGCCTGAGATCTTTAGTCACTCCTTGGTGCCTATGAATTAGGATATATGAAACCCTGGAGTCCTATAAAATATATATCCAGCTCCAAGGCTATAAGGAAAGTTCCAAAGTAATCATCACGTGTCAATCATTGATTTTAGGATTTGCTTTCTGGACAATAATATAGGGATGATATACAACCCTGGTATGCTCAGATAACTTACTCCTAGCCAGGACTTTTATTTCTAGCTTATTTAATTTGCCAGCTTTATGCCATTGTGGTCGTTGGCTTCAGGAGAATCAGATCTGCACGCTCCTCCAAAGGCTGTTTTCTGTCATTTGTTTTCAGAGATTTGTCACTAGTTTTGTAAGTGATGTGTTTTCCTTCACTTTATTTAAAGAGACTTTTATCTTGACAGAGACAATTTCTTTATCTTTTATTTAATAACTGTCAGTTTGGTTTTGTTATCTGAAGCAGGATGAAGCTTTGTGCTCTGTCAGGGTGGCTCTGTGCATGTTTAACACTCACTAACAGCCAATCTGTCACAGCAAGAGCTGCATCCTGTCACAAGCCTTTACTGGCATGGCCATCTTGACCTAAGATCATGGTTTTTTTCCCAAAGGAATCACATTTTAGATGACTGTTGATGCCTCTGAATTCCCATGAGCACATTCCACAAGTGAGAGAATCATGATGCCAAAACATTGTAATGCAAATTTGAGATGCAAACCAAATTATTATATTCGTAGAAGTTTTGATTTTGTTTTACCACCCAGGAGTTTTAAACTGAGCGCTCTGAAGGTGAGCTCTGCCTGTCCCATGTCACCAGACCTGTCACCTGCTCTAGGAACCCCCGGCTGCGGCTCCAGGCTGGATCTCTCCCAGCAGGTGGCCTCACTCAGCACCAAATGCTATGAGGGAATGGGGTGTCAATGAAGGTGATGGGAAATGCACTTCTTTTCCTGTCTTTGGACCTCTCTACAGAGACACCAGCAAGCGAAATCGTGATGTACTGGTTCAGGATGAAAGAAAGGATAAAATTAGGCCCTTGCAAATAAGCCATTTCCATTACTTATACCCCAATAAATATAAAATAAACTTTAAGAAGTGTTTTCCAAAGCCTCACTGGCTTTGGATTTGGTGAATCCCCACCCTGCAGAATCATAGAATGGTTTGGGTTGGAAGGGACCTCCAGGATCATCTGACTGTTCCCCCTGCCATGGGCAGGGAATATTCCACTATCCCAGCTTGCTCCAAGCCCATCCAACCTGACCTTGAACCCTACCAGGGATGGGTCCAGACTCATGGTGCTATTCCCCCTTAAGTACCCCAAATTACCAGAGGCTTAATGGGCTAGGAGGCACCCCTGTTATTATCTTTACCTGGGCTAAGGATGAGTCAGAGCTGTGGAGGCAGATCCTGGGTGCACATCCTGTGATGACGAGGAGGATCACGGTGACACGATGCTCTGTGCTGCAGGGCAGCATTTTTCTCAGTCTATTGCTCTCCCTAGAAATCCTCAAAGGAACATTTCAGTGCTGGAGGCATTTGGGAAAAAAAAAAAAAAAAAAAAAGGAAGTGTATGAGACACAGGTAGCTTCCAGCTGGCTCTCCAGCACCCATAAACCTCTTATTTACAGGCTGAGTCACTGCAGATATAATGGAGGAATGAAATGTTGAGTCCATTAGAAATTCCCATTTTCTTGCTCATCAGCTAAGATCAAGGGAAAGCTGTGCCTCTGACACTGCTCTTAGTCATAATGGCTTCAGGATTCCCTTCAAGGCCTCCCAGGGCTCAGAAATCTTCTCCCTGCATTGCTACTACTAAATTTTAATTAATGTAGCTCGTATACCTGTGAAAATGTTTCTGTGAGAGATGTGCCAGAGGCACCTTCTCTTTACCAGCAACTTCAGCAGCAACTGCCTCCCTCATTTCTCTCGCACTACCAGAAGCAATGAGACAAAACTAATTCACTACTTGTTGCTTATTTTGGTGACCTCCACGATCCCATTTGCTGCACTGACAGCCAAGCAGTTCTGTTTATTTTTTGCACATTCCTAAAATACGCCAACAACTTCAAGAATGACAGAAAACAACATTCCAAATTGTATCATGCCTTAGATTACAACATTCTATGCTTATGTTTATTGACTATGTTTATTTTTATTTAGAAAATAATTTACTTGCTGGGTTTCACTGAGCCAAATGAGCATTAATTTGTCGTTTCTCTGGGTAGGAGCTACTTTAATGGCATCTGGTCAACCTGCAGTGAGAAGGCTGCACTGACTGCTGTTCTTATTGGAAGCAATTAATTTAGTAAATTTATTAAATTTTCATTCCTCATAAGTTTCCAGGCAACATTCCCTGTTTGTCCATTTTTCCTCAGATTCTGTGGGTAACTTTAACAAAAAGGGAATTCCCTAAATTTGTTTTGTTTGGCACTTGCTTCACTTACAGGTCCCGCAAGCAAAGAGCTTTTCAAGACACAGAACCATTTGCTTTTTGATGTGATCCATTTCCCCACTCTCCAGAATCACGGAATCATGGAATCCCAGCATGGTTTGGGTTTGGGTTGGAAGGGACCTTAAAGCTCATCTCATTTCACCCCCTGCCATGGGCAGGGACACCTTCCACTGTCCCAGGGTACTCCAAGCCCCGTCCAACCTGGCCTTGGACACTGCCAGGGATGGGGCAGCCACAGCTTCTCTGGGCACCCTGTGCCCAAAACAGTCTGGGATTCTTTAATTCTACTCTGCATGTGCTGAGACTAAGAAATAAGATGGAAGTGAGATTTTTTTACCCCCCAGGTCTGTCATCCTGGGTGCACGTAAATCCTGAAGAAACACTCACTTCAGCAGGATATTTTATGAATGTCTGGGAGTGGTAGAACGGAGGAATAGTCTATGGATGCTGAATAACACCACATCATTTACTGGATTCCACCACAGCCAGGAATCCGGGAAAAAGACAGTAAAAGCACTTTAAAAAAAAAGTCCTGCTGAAAATAAACACTTTTGTGGTTAAAAACCAGCCAGTTGGAACTGAAACAGTGTTTTCTTAGGGTGGCAGAACAGTTGGAAAAGTTGTTGGATTATTTTTGGCAGTGGCCAGCACATTATAGCTCTATCATTACTGGTACTCAACTCTCCAGAGTTCACTGAAAGGGTTATTACTTCACTAGCACATTCCTGCAAAAATACAGCATACTCCATCTGTAGCATGAAGCTTCGGATTCTGGAACTCTGTGTGACCTTTCTGACACACTGATATGAGTGTAACCAGCTCAGCTCCTAAATACTGCAACACCCAGGGGGAACCTGAGCCACAGCCCCAGACAAAGCCAGGGTGGCCAAACCACTGCACAAGTGTTGCACAACGAGCACGTAACAGGGTGACTCCTGTGCCCTGTGCTGATGAAAACAGGCTGGGAAGGTGTCAGTTGGAGGTTTAAACATCAAGTAACTTGTTCTTGTGTGTTGGTAAGAGCCAAACCCAGTGGCTGCCTTTGCTGGCAGCTGGTGCTCCCGAGGACAGACACTGTGCAGGTGGAAAGTGAGTCCAGTTCATGCTTTGGCATTAGCAGCTTGTTCTCCTCAGCAAATGCACTGCAGCCTGAATGCAGCAGGGTTTTTGCAGTACAGGAGCACCTTATACAACCCCTATTTACCTTATGAAATGGAACAGATAAGCTATTGAATAATAAGATTAATAAAGTATTACTTCTATCCCTTTCAGTGCCATGAATTTACAATCAGAAAATGTGTTTTGCTGAGAAAGTGTCGGTGTGCTGGATTTAATTGGTGAGGAAAATAATGGTTTTCCCTTAACTGGGGTCTATACACCATTCACAATGTAGTGATTAAGACTGGAGTCATTGCTGCCCTTACAGTAGCAACACAACAAACATCTAAGTATGTGCTTTTATGTGCCTGCAAGTTTCGTATCTTCAATTCTTCTCAAATATCAGCCACAGTCAGATAATTGTCTGCCAACAAGCGGCAATCTGTGATTCTCCTCCTGAATTTAATTGTAACCAGATTTGCTTCCCAGAACAGATGTTGGGGCTGTGAGCCCTGGTTTGTCCCTGGCTGCCGTGCAGTGCCATCAGGTATTGCTGCCTCACAGGGCATCATTCCTGGGTTTGCTGAGCCTGGAAGGTGTCTGAGAGGGGTGGGAAGCAGTGGATTGACAACCACAGTTACAAATGTGCTGCTCTGCAAAGTTTGGAACTGCTTTAGACAAGCTTGATGCTGTGACAGGGAAAAGGCGCAGCTCAGAAAGCCAAGGGGCTTTGTCCCTGTGCTGCTGCCAAGGGGGGAATGGTACTGAATTGCTGGCTAATTATTGAAACAAACCCTTCTGCCCCTAGTGACCCACGGCACACGCAGCTGGCAGGCACAGCAGGGCCCCATGGCAAGGTGCAGCCCAGCCCGACTCAGCTCTGGATGAAATAAGGACCTTGCTGGGGGAGCAGTTCTTTGTGCAGTCCACTCAGAGGTAAGCCAGCACTCACTGCCCACAGCAGCCTGAAGTCACCCGTGGCCAGGCTCACAGAGCAGCCACACCAGAGGAAGACCTTAAACGATACTTGACTGACACAGAAGGGGGGTTAGTAGAGGTGTTGTAATTTTGGCATTAAAACGCCTGTGATAACCTTTGTGGCCAGGGTTCCCATCAGACATCCATGGACCACCAGCACTGGAACTGGCAGCTGCACATCCCCTGCGAGTTCAGGTGGCTGCACGAGGCATCCACTGTGAACATCTCCAGAAAGCACCATGAGAGGGTCTAATAACTGATCATGTGACGGAGTTTAGACAGAGAATCATAGAATCCCAGCATGGTTTGGGTTGGAAGGGACCTTGTAGCTCATTTTGTTCCAACCCCCTGCCATGGGCAGGGACACCCCAAACTCCCCAAAATAGCCTGTAAAATACCTCTATGTGCCAGCAAAAGAGTTCACAACCCTCACAGCCCAAGGCATACCTATTCTTTAATATTAACTTCTCCTGCCTGCGTTGTCATCAAGTCTCATTCATTTTTTTAATGTGTCACTTTCTATTCTCCACTAACTCAATAATTGTTAAAAAGATTCCATTTTGAATCTTCACAAAAGTTACCCCGTATCCCAAATATGTTCTGTCTGTGTTTGGGCCACACTCCACAGAATGATTTGCCTCAAGGAGAGGAAATACAAGGCAATTAAAGAAAAAGGGCAAGCAGGCAAGTCTTTCTGCTTTTGTCTTAATGGCCTTAAAGCAAAAATCTCAGCACATGCAGCACAAGAAACATGGAGAAGGGAGGTAAATATAGCTGCATTTTAGAGCAGCAAATCTTGTACAGCACAAAACCAGAACCAGCTCTTTGCTGACACTGCAGCATCTCTTTCCTATAGAAGGAAATAATAAAAAAGGGGTTTATGCATAAACACAATACGTTGAGGCTGCTATTGGCATGGCTAAATTGTGCCTGGATTTTGTTCTGCAAACCTTTTCCATTAACATTTCTGTCGGGAAAGCTAACTCTTGAGAGATGTAATGAACCATCTGACTTTAATTTGGTTGTATAACAAGGGGTTACTCTCTGGAGGGTGCACAGCCAAGCTCTGAGCTACACCCAGCTCTGTTTCCTTATACAGAGGATGACGAGTGCTCCAGCACGAGCAGCACGTGGGAAAGCAGCAACCCTCAGCCTTGCTTTAAGCAAATTAAAGCGGCTTTGGAACAGTAAGGATTTGCTCCGTGACAAACATTTGACTCTCCTCGTCATCATTTTGTCCCCAATGCCTCCAGCCCAACAGTTGCACAGACAAGTGCTCACATGGCTTTTGGCCTTTCTCTTCCTTCCTCCCCTCCATACAGGCTCTGCTTCTCCACCCTCCTCAGTCACTACCTTCACTTGGCATCTCCTGCTGGTTTCCTAAATGTTTGCTCAGCCCTGCACAAACCCTGCTGTTTATGTCATTTCAGCTCCTGTCCGAGATAAGACACACCAGATCCTATGGGACATCTTAGGGTTGTTCTGCATTTTCCACAGGATTATGCTCTGGCAGAGCACCCTGGTTAAGTCCTTTAGCGCTGCTTGGGATTCTAATCTGAGAAAGCTCCACAGAGAGGGGGAACTGCAACCATAATTGACCCACACCCAGAAAAAACATTAAGACATGCTGGGAAATCACAGTGGAACTGCAGAGCCCAGTTCCTCTGGTACAAAACCCTGTTTGTCCAGTGGCTTTGGGGCTCCCTGCCTGCTGGCCAACGACGGCGGAGCTCGGGGCCAGCAGAGACATGTCAGGAAAACAAGGCAAAGAGACGGGGAGGAGCCTCACCCGGGCTTTTCTGTTTATACCCTGTCTCTGCTTATTAAGTCTTTACAGAGGAAATACAATGTCTGCCCTTCACTGCAATTCCAGAGCGTTTCTGAATGTCTCTCGTTCCCAACATGTGGCTGAATTAGTCAGCACATGGTAGTTGCCCAACGAGGTATTACTGCTGCTGCTCTGCCAGCATGAAATGGGTCTTAGCAAAGGTTTAGACAGTTGGCTTGCATTTTTCCACGCCCAGACATGTGCATATCCTCTGGATCGACGGAGGACCAGCAGTGGCACCGCATCTGCTCTGCAGGGACTTTTGGGGAGTTCTTGCTTGTGGCATTCTGAAAAAAGCAGGTGTTTCCCTGTCCAGAATTCCCAGTACTTTGGCCACAACGGTTTTAGCTTTGCTGTATCTAAATGCCAATGCAGAGGCAGCTTGGCACCAACAGTGCTCCCGTATTTGCCCTTGAATCTGGAAAAATCCCATCTGCCCTTGTGACACAGATACCCGAGCTCTTCAAGGAGGGAGCCTGGGCTTTATCTGCCCTAAATCAGTGATGTGGGGTGTCCTGAAAGGGCAGGTGGGAGAGCTGGCAGCTGCTGGAGGCTGCTGAGCCACATGGCAGGTGAGTGTGGCTGCTGAGGGTGTGACAATGGCATGAGGTACTGGCTTGGTGGCCCCCACCATAGCCCCAAGGACACCTCTGCACACAAGTTTGGGGAATGGACAGCTGTTTTAGCCAAGGGACTGCTTCTACTTTCACTCCTCTGCAGCCAAGAGACCGGCCCTGGCCAAAAAGGTTGCTGCAAAACTCACTAGAGATCTGACTCCTGGGAACATGCTGTCGCCATATGGTCTCCACATTAATAACACCAAACAAGTGCTTCATAAACAGTGCTCTAACAACAAATACCAGAGGAATTAATAATAATCTAGCTATTATTTTCTAATGTTCTCGCTTTATTAAGAACATTGATGCTGTCTGAATGAGCTCTTCCGGAAGAACAACATCTGGCACCCACATGAATACCTGATGAAATCCGTATGATTCTGGGTATCTGATAAATTTATGGCCAGAACGGCAGCGGTTTGTGCCCGCCCGGCTCGCAGTAACAGTGCCTTTCTCTCTCGTTCTAGGTCATAACGTAATGCCCATGCTGTTCTACACTCTGATTGTAGCTTTTTTGATCGGCACACAGGCAGCTCCCAAGTCAGAGGACAATGCTCCACTGGAGTATCCTGCAGAACACTCCCTGCTCAATACCCGGAGCGACCGACACCACATTGCCCAGGCAGCTCCGCAGACATCCCACGGCCACGCCACGTGGAGCCTCGGTAGGAGAGAAGCTGTAAACATCACCGTGGACCCCAAAATTTTTAGGAAGCGGCGTTTCCGGTCTCCCCGGGTGCTGTTCAGCACGCAGCCCCCGCCGGTGGCCGGGCAGGGGCGGAATTTGGGATTTCTCAGCGACGCGGGGGCTCTCAACAGGACTGCCAGGAGCAGGAGGAGCACGCACCCCGTGCTGCACCGCGGGGAGTTCTCGGTGTGCGACAGCGTCAGCATGTGGGTCGGGGACAAAACCACGGCCACCGACATCAAGGGCAAGGAGGTGACAGTGCTGGACGAGGTCAACATCAACAACAACGTCTTTAAGCAGTACTTTTTCGAGACCAAGTGCAGGGACCCCAAGCCGGTGTCGGGCGGGTGCCGCGGCATCGACGCCAAGCACTGGAACTCGTACTGCACCACCACCCACACCTTCGTCAAGGCCCTGACCATGGAGGGCAAGCAGGCGGCCTGGAGGTTCATCCGCATCGACACCGCCTGCGTCTGCGTGCTCAGCAGGAAGGCAGCGAGGCCCTGAGCCCGCGCCTGCGCCCTCCGACCCCCCTACCTCAGTCTGTAAATTATTTTAAGTTATAAAGGACTGCATGGTATATTTATAGTTTATACAGTACAGAAAGAACCTCATTATTTATTAAACTCTTTTGGAAACCTTTGGTGTTTTTTAAGTTATTTACTGGCAGAGCTCTTTTACTCACCTTTAATTCACCTCTACATCTCTGAAGTGTTCACAGGGCCACTGAACAAGCTTTCAGCAAAAAGAAAATATTTTCCACACAGTTTTCACACATATTCCTCTCTTCTACAAGAAAATTTCCCTCAGAAAACCTGCCAGTTTATTGTAGGTTTATTTTCAATTGAAATTTTTTTGTCCAAATACCAAGAGACCGAAATAGAACTTTCAAAACTTGCTTCCAGTGTTACTAATTATCCATAAAGGTATTAATCATATAAAATTAATCATCTTAGTCCTGGTAGAAATACTAGTTCTTCATTGTCGCCAGATCAATTTTGTAAGTAAGACCTTTAGTGCATATTTTAAAATTGCCAGAGTATTTTAATTGCAAAAATAATCCATTCTGAATTATTTTGGAACATTTGTCTGCAGAAGAAGAGAATCTCGAAATGTGTATTTTTGTGTTAAAATGGTATTTTACAGCTCATTACTTCAGAGCTATATTAGAGTGATGGGATTTCAAGTGTCAATATACTTATATAAATTTTAAAAGTTCACGTGCCTTATAATCCAAATTCGATAATTTTCTCAAGCCAGTATTCTGGTAATGGGGACCTGCCATAGGAGCAAGTCTTCTCATGCATGACAGAATAAAATCAAAAAATAAATATTAAAAAAATCACTGAGGCTGTGTTTTAGCAAGGACCCAAAATAACCCTGTGCTCAAGATTTCTGTGTGTTGGGGACATTGACCTCCAGAAATACCCGGCGGAGCCCCAGGCCTGTGCTGGGCGTTTCACTGCACACTCCAAAAGCTGCAGATCCCCTCATTGTTTCCCTTGGAAGAGCAGCTGTTCTCCATTGCAGAAACTGTTTCAAAACAAATACCATCAAGGTTTTTCAGCATGGTCCCTTCCAAATCCTAGAGGGCACAGCCACCCTCGCCTCCCCTCCTGCATGGTTCTTGCTTTAATGCAAAAAGCAGAGCCGACATTTGCTTCCTCCACGTAAGCAGCCCAGCAGGGCAGCAAATCTCCGGAGAAAACTGGGGTAAAACAGTGCCAGAGGAATGAACCCAAGCCAGGCAAGAGGTGCCTCCTGGTGGGACAGAGCCAGTCCGTGTGACGTGGAAGGCACAGACACCACTCTGACCATCACTGCTCCGCCAGTTTTCACCCCCCTCTGATAAGTGTCTATGGCGTGGGGCAGCAAAGTCCCAGCGCAAAAGTTTGGCTCTCTCCAGAGCAACGTATTTGCAATATTTTCATGAATAATCACTTATCTGAAAGGTTGAGGAGGAGGCGGGCTCCTGACTGTCCTGATCCTCCAAATAACAACTTGTTCTGGAGCAGGGGGAGGCAAGGAAGGCTGAGGGTGCTTTGAGTGCAATCCCAGAGGGACCAGATGCCCTGACACAGCAGCGGAACACAGGAGCAGGGGCAGCCACCTCCCTGTCACCATCACAGGAGGGATGGATGGCACATCAGTGACACACAGTGTTCTGAGGCAAAGAAAAACATGGAACTGGAGCAGGCTTCCACCTGTGCTCCTCAGTGGCCTTAAAGCCATGGAGCACAGTAACGAATTGCTGTAGAACTGCTTTCCATACCTGACACAATGCGGCTAAAGAAAAATGGAGCTGCTGCTCATCCAGGACTCCCAGGTTTATGGAGACTATCATTACTTTACCACTGACATAAGAGAATTGCAATTGAAAGTGTCTTCTGGATGCCTTTGGCAATTCCAAACATGTGTAAGACCTTGCATTTCTTCAAAAGCCCCGGAAGTGATGCCTTTCTTCCTTGGAAAAGCTGGAGAGGGACTTATGACAAGGAGACTTGGTGATAGTGGGGGAATGGCTTTAAACTGAAGGAGGGTTTAGATGGAATATTGGGATGAAATTCCTCCCTGTGAGGATGGAGAGGCCCTGGCACAGGGTGCCCAGAGAAGCTGTGGCTGCCCCTGGATCCCTGGCAGTGTCCAAGGCCAGATTGAACGGGGCTTGGAGCAACCTGGGACAGTGGAAGGTGTCCCTGCCCATGGCAGGGGTTGGAACAAAATGATCCTACAGGTTCCTTCCAGCCCAAACCAGTCTCGGATTCCATGATAATTAAAGCAATCTTGGAGCTGCCATCCCTTCCACAGACCGATGGCGATTACAGATCACACCAAGAGGCCACACAGCAGGGCAGAGGGGGAAATCTGTTTGTTGATGTCACTTTAAGGAAAGAAGAAAACAATTGCAGGACTTAACTGCTCATCAAGAACTTCCTGGGTTCTGAGCGAGATCTCAGGTGATCAAACCTAGCCCAAAACTGCAAGAGAAGGGGTGAGGGATGGAAGGGCCAGGTGACATAACAGCTCAACTCACAGTGCTGAAATGCTGCCAAAGGCACCAAAATCAGCCTCATTTGCTTTGTTTCTGCTCAATCCAAGGAGTGACAGGACCATCCATAGTCGGATAAGTTACATTCACTTGTAATAGCTGCATTAGAACCTGTATGATGAGTCAAGACTGTAGTTCAGCATGGAGGATGGTCCTGATGCCCTGCTCAGCTTTTTGTGTAAGGTGACAATAACTGAAAAACCTGGGAGGAAGGATCTGTACAGACCAACTTTGTTCAACATTAACTGCTCACTCTCTGCATTTTCCAAGAGGTCCTCTGGGGCCCTCAGCTTTTCCACTGCTCTAGAAACAAGTGCTACTCACTGTGTGCTGAATTCTCTTCCGACTGTTTAAGAAGTCTACCAGTTTTAATTATATAGATAAGCATAATAACCAACTGCTTCCCTAAAGATGGAGCTTCTTCGTCTCTTCTTAAAGCCCTACTTCTAAATATAAGGATTGAAAACATTTATGGCTAAGAGAAAGTAAAGCTACTTCATCTAAAATAAGATCAACTAGAGGGACTGCTATGAAGGAGTTTTTTTGGAAGAATTGCATAGTCACTATTACAAGAATCTGAAATTCTCTTTAGAATCTGAGGAAAGAAAAGCAAGATCCTTATATTTAAAAAGCAAATCAGATCAATTTGGTTTCACCTTTAGCCTAATGCCACACGCCTGACACCCACAATTTCACTCCTGCTCAGCGGGTCTGACTAAGGAGTGAAGGTTAAATTTTGCCTGGAGGAAAAGAGATCAATCTCTAGAAAGATGGATCATAATCAGTTTCCATCACCCAGCATGAGACTCATCCTCTCATCACTGCTGTTATTAGTTTGGTGGGGCTTTTTTTGAGGGGGGTTGCAGGAGGGTGGCAACAACACATCTGAAGCCCCACAGGTTACTCAGTCATTCCTGCTGCTGAGTGGATGCCAAGAGCCTGGAATGCCAGAAAGCCCATTCCAACGCCTACACCTGCAACCAGGCTGCACTTCATCGGGCCTGGGTGATTAGTTTCACTTCAGCTCCAATACAGACAGGAAATGTTGATACTGACAGACAAGAGGTGGTTTACATAACAGTCGTACTTTCTCCCAGTTTCCTTTCACTCCTTACATGACACTGCTGCTCCACTCTCTAATCCCTTGTTCAAACACGCAATTAAAGAGCAGCCACACCTTTGCCAGCTCTTCCTTAGTAAGCAACAACATTCAGGAGAGCAATTACAACCACTCCGGGAATTTACTTGCAGGGTTTGGAATCACCGTGTATGTGTTTTCACTTTTCTTGGTCTGTTTTCCTGAGGAATTCTCTGCCCTGAAGAAGTCGGTGTCTCTGTGCCTACAAATGTTCCGATACAGCATCTCCAGACTGATATAAATCATTGGGCCTGACGTGCAATCCTGAATCCCTTGGTCAGTAAAACCGTCAAGGATTGTACATTGACACTTCAGTATCACCCCTCAACCAAGCTGCTTTAGGAAGTGAAAAGGAATTAACAAAATCTAAGGAAGACTGAATGTAGCCCAAAGCAGAATAAAACATAGAACCACTATACAGCAGTTTAATACATAGAGAAAACAGTCCAGCAGAACACCTGGCACAGGGCTGAAACTAAGAAAATATGAGACAGAATTATCCAGCTTCTAATCTGGTCAGGAGACAGCATCCATTGGTTTTAAACAACAGAAGGGAAACCACACAGGACCAATATCTCTTTAGAAAAATTGATGGTTTTGGTTTGGTTGGTGTTAAAGAGGATCTGAGGATCACCTCTTTCGTGTATGCCCAATTTTACAGCAGAACCCAGGCATTGGCCTCAAATTAGCAGATAAAATACTTAGTCCTTACCCTCACAGTGATAACTGCCCATGCAATAATTGTCTTTACTTCAACAATCTAGTTAGCACTTCCTCAGTGCTCTTTGAGTTTTCCTTCTTGTCCTTCCAGATTTCAGACACCAAATACTTCCTGGTGGAATCAGAAATTCATAGCTTTTGGAGGGTTTCCCTAAACTCTCTGAGACACGAAGAGGAACAACGAAGCTGCCGAATTTTGCTGTGCATCTTTGCTGTCTGGATGATGGGAACACTACAATCTGACAATTAAAGCGGCTGGGATGGAGTAGGAGGTTATTCTGTTGCGTTTCTGACAAACTGTTCTGGAGGACAAATTTTTCTTGCTTTACAACAAAAGCAAAAAAACCAAACAATCCAAAACTGCTCATGTCTAAGTCAGTGAAATGGATTTCTGCTTTAAATGCAAATGGCTTTTTCTTTTGAAGCATTGCTTAGGCACACATGGCTTTTAAATAGAACGTTGCCAGCCAGTTCCAGCACAAACCCCACCAGACCTACTCTGCAAAGTGGTGCTCGGCTCCAGTGCCTGTGTGAAGGCTCCTTCTGCCTGGAAAAGGCAAGCCTGTACTGAGCGCACTGACTCATGGATTGCCTCTTTTTTTATCACCTCTATTTCCATAATCCAGCACACACAGTGGTCCCTGTCAGGCATTTAGCAAGATCTTGCCCTCAGGGTTGTGATCCAACATGTGATGGGTGCAGGAGTGACTCACCCAGCTGGAAAGCTCTGCAATAACCCCAGCCCAGGTGATACCTTCAGCCTCAGATGAACACGGCGCAGATGCTTGTGGCACCTCTGTGGAAAACACATCTGCTGTTGTTACTGATCAGATGTGTCCTCTGGGGATTTTGTTCCGTTTCCCTTTTTCCTCTTGAATCATTTGATTTGGTTACATTCCAGTTCTACTGCACACAGTCCAAGTCTGAGAACAAGTTAAGCTGTGGCAGGAAGGAAGGAGTGTGCACAACCCCAATTCCCTGGTGACAGGTCTATTAAGCAATAAATAACAAGCCTTTTATTACAGGTTCTAATTAGAACAGGACTTGTCAGATTTAGGAGCTAAACTGAGCACTCATTCCAAAATTCAGTTTGATCTGTTGCAGTAACATTCAAGCTCTATTCTTTTCGGATTGAAGATGCACAGGAAGAAAAGGGAAGCGAAAAGTGTTCATGTCACCAGCTGCAAAGGATTGCTTTGGTTCCAGGCTCCTTACAGAGACTGGAACCCAAATTTCTAAAAACATGTGCATTCCAAGCATTTAGACACCATGAGTTGACATTTTAAGTGGGGTGGAACATGCTGGACATGGGAAGGAGCTGCTCAACAGGGAAAATAACAGAAGAGTGTGTTCAGTTTGCTAGACACTGTCCACTATATCAAACCTGTAAAAGTAAAACCCAAGTTTTCATTTTGTTTTCTCATACAAGGTCCAGACTACTTTTCAGAAAGTCATGGAAAACCAAGCAGACAGATTTTGCACAAATATTTAAAAAGCTTTTACATCACTGACAACAATTATAAGAAATTTTTAGCCACAAATATTGTTTAGCAATGAGTAAAACTGAAGGCTATGTGAAAAATATTCTGAATCACAACAGCTGTAATGAGCTAAAATGAAGACGTGAAGGTGACCTGAATGGAAAATTGTGTGAAAAGTCCCTTGTCCTCCACTAACTTCCTAAGACTATAAATCAGAATAGACAAGAAGAGCAAAAAAGAGATTTTGGAATCATATCCATACATTTAGATGATTAGTAGCACAGGAAAAGCAGTATCTAACGGGAAAGTGCTGTTCTAAACTGGGACTGTTTACTGGGGAATGATGGAAGCCCAGTTCTCTCGTTCTAGGAAGTCAAGAGTTCTTGAAGTTCCCTTTCAAAGTGCACTCCCAAAGCAGATCCCTGAAGCCAAAGACAACAAACTTGGCCAGGGTTATTGTTAGGCTGAAGCAAACAACTCCTCAGCTGTGTGACTGCAGCGAGTTGTGAGCCCAGGTGAATCAGAGCAATCAGGCACCAACACCATCCCCACCAGGCAGCTCCTGCGGCGTTATTTGCCAGCTACAGGGTCAGAATTGCTTCACACAGCTCTGTCACTGAACTGCAGAAAACCTTTTTGCCACAAGGCCGTGAGCTGAGGCAGAAAAGCCTCGTCTAACTCACAGCATCTTCTTGCTCCACCCTGGCCACATCAGCACAGTGACCTACACAGAATGGAGCTCATTATGCATTGAAAGGACTGATACAATTAGTGACTAATTGCTGATGTAGGAAAGAGAAAAAAAACCCCAAACGTTTGGTTTACTTGCTCTTGACAACCTTCTGTTGGAGTTTTCATGCTTCCTCCTTGCTGCTGCAGTAAGAGAGAGCTCAGAGCCAGGAGAACTGTGGCAATAAAGCTTCTGGGAGAAGTTAAAGGCTTTCTGCTGTGTCCTGAGTGGAATCAGTTACTCTGATTGTAATTTCCACAGCCAGCATAGGGACGAGAGAGGAACTGTGAAAATTAAGGCCACACATTCCAGAAGTAGCAGTTCCTGTATAAGCTCAGCACTGCTGACAAATGCCCCATTTTCATTCAGTCATGGAATCATGCAATGATTTGGGTTGGAAGGACCTTAAGGTCCAACCCATTTCACCCCTGCCATGGGCAGGGACACCTTCCACTATCCCAGGCTGCTCCAAGCCCCATCCAGCCTGGGCTTGGGCACTCCCAGGGATCCAGGGGCAGCCACGGCTTCTCTGGGAAATCCATTCCAGCCCCTCCCCACCCTCACAGGGAAGAATTTCTCAGTAACATCTGATCTAAACCTACTCTCTGTCAATTTAAAACCATCCAATTAATTTACATCATGAGATTTTTCTTCCTGAAATTGGAAGATGGGATGTCCAGCAGCTCAAGTATAACCAAGCCAAAAACTTTCTTCAAATTTGCACTTGACATACTAAATTGCTTCTATTTCACCAATGTGTTAAAGACATTACAGATCCTAATTTCCTGATTTGTTTAAAAATAACCAGACATTTATTTGGAGAATTTAAGATACAGATTATCTTATCTACAATGGATTTGGGACAAATAAAAAAAAAAAAATTATTTATCTCATCTTCCCTAAACTCAGATCACCTTCAGCTTTATCAAACTGCTCAGATATTGTCTAATGTGAATGAACAAATGATTCATTTGGTGATTAATAACTCCCAACACAGCTGTCATCTGCAGCAAGGCTTAAACACTGACTTCAGAACATCAAAGCCATGCGAGGGCAAACAGGGAGAATCAAATTAATAAATGAGATTTTTGCAAACTGGATCTGTTCTGGCTCCTTCAGCATTGGGCTGAATAAGGATGTTGATTGTAATAGTTTATTCTTAATGTTCATAACAACCCATCATTCTTCAGTCAGAGTGTACAGCATTTATCTTCCCATCCATCAACCAGCCCTGGATTTGTGTTAACCAGTTGTAACAGGATCTTGTGTTTGAGCATCAAAGGTGATTCAACAAACATTTCATACTGTCACTTTCTCAGCATCGCCCAGTTTCTGTTTTGGTTTAGCCAATTTTCTCCATCTCATTTATCTTTTATTTTCACAGACTATTTTTTTGTTTTACTCAGGATCTTACTTATTAACACTATTTTTTAAATGCTCCTCAACAGCAGCAGCTCTCATTCTATTTTTTTGCAATATTTTTCACTTACCTGCTTTGCACCTCGTGCCATAAACCTTCATTTGTTTCTCAGATTGTCACCCAGGAGATGCTGTGACTCCCCCCAAGCAGGTGACCATGCACGGGGTTGGTGCTCCATCAATCTGAGCCTTCAAACCAGGCTTTATTCCTTCCCAAAGGATCATCCCTGTCAATACCCTAAAGTGAAATGGCAGCTGGAGGCAGGCGCACCCCAGCCAGTTTTGGTGCTTCTGATGAAGTGGTGGCTGGGGGAACAAACACATTTCACCCTGCAGAGCTCCTGCAGAACAGGCTGCAACAGCACCAGTGCTCCTGCCAGGAAGCTTCCCTCTTCCCTGACACAGCCTCTGTCACCCAGCTGCCTCAGATCTTTCCCTCAGGTACATATTAAATGCTCTCTTTTTGAACTCAAGCATCAGTTAGAGCTGGAGGTAAACCCACCCCTCCAGAGGATTCAGAGCAACCCACAGAAATAATCCATTTCTTGGCCATTTGCCCTGGATGTGTGAGAGCTCTGCAATCCACTCCACTGGAAAACTGCTAAAGAGACCTCTCTGCAAGGCTGGGCCTTTCCAGACACCTTGGAAATATGAAGCAGTTCCTACAGAGGAACTGAACAATGTTTTATTTATTCAATTATTTATTTGAGGCAGGACTGAAAATGAGAAAAACCACATGCACTTACGGCACTTGTTTTATGTTTCACATTTCCCTGGCAGTCTCTGTGTAGGTACCACATCTCAAGCATCATTGTAAAGCCCTAAAATACTCTTTCAAAGAAAAAGTTTGAAAAGGCTTTTTTGTTAGCTTATTGAGGGGTTTTGTTTGTTTGTTTGTTTGATTAATTAAATAAAGCAGCCACAAGGATAAAATATTTTTCTGGGCTGACTCCAGTTGCTTTCCTGGCTTTTTTCCAATGATGTTCAAATCAGGGGTTGTTCAAACTAGGAAACAGTAGTTTTGCCATTTACTCATACAAAAACTTGGGAGCTCTGGTATTTTTTTAGTACACATTGCTAACAGGGTTCAAGAGTACCCTCTCCTCTGTCATGTGGTTCTGGCTGTGCATAAACATTGCTTTGACCAATAGGGGCAAAATTAGATACTTCCCAGAATGATTTGTTGCATTCTCACGACAGTTGCGATCCCAGACTGGATTAGATCCAGTGGGAAAATGTTTAGACAAAGTCCTGCACCAAAGAACACTCCTGAGAGATGTGCCTGTGGCCTGCCTAGGACAGAAAGCAAGGTTACAGCCAGGCCGGGAGAAATGTCCTGCTACAGGGAGGTGTCTTGGAGTGCTTTGCCTGTTTATAGGGAGAAAAAAATTGGAGCATCCAGCAAATGTGCAGCCACGTTCATGTTCTTCCTTGTGAGGGTGGGGAGGCCCTGGCACAGGCTGCCCAGAGAAACTGTAGCTGGTCCATCCCTGGAAGGGTCCAAGGCCAGGTTGGAGTAACCCGGTCTAATGGAAGGTGTTGGGGTTGGAACTGGATGAGCTTTAAGGTTCCTCCCAACCCAAACCACTTTGGAATTCTATCATCTCTAACACCAACCATTTGGTACAGCTCATATTACTCAAACATCATGAAATGGAAACCAGAAAGAAGAAGAAGAGACATGGGGAGATCAGAAAAGGAAGGTATCACTCAACTCTCTCTTCAAACACTTTCTCCTGACCCATTAGATTTTAGGATTCAAGCGTCTTTAGGAAATATTTAGCTAAAGACTACTCCTCATTCAGTGATCCAGTAGGAGAGATAAGCAGGTCAGGACTGAGAGATGGAAAGTGCAAATGCAGCATGAAATTGGAAGCAGGAAAATGGTCTTAGCACCTCCACTGTGCTGCACCAGCCAGAGCTTAACCAGCCTCTGAGGCCTTAAAAACTTAAGCCCCTACTCATTTCTCCTCATCAACTACTTTGGAGCAACATTTCCTAAGAGTTGCTTGGAGTTTTTTTTTCTCCTTCCTACTGGTTTCCCCTTTCTTCTTCCATGAGAGCTGCTTGGACTCGTTCAGTTTGCAGATTCCACTCAAGGCAGTGGAGCTGTAATGCTTCTCATTCAAAACATTTCTACTCTCAAAGGCATTTTTGCCTTTGCCTTCACTTTGAATGAAGATTGTTCAACTTACACAGCCTTGCCTTTTTAGCCCCTTCAAGTGAGTTTTATCAATTTTTGTTCCTCACTGCTCCAGCAGATTGCTCTGAGTACTTTCTGCACACATCCACACGACACCGAAATAGCGAATTATGCCTGTAAACCTGACACACATATTGTTAGAAGTTCATTAAACCTGCATTCCTGCAGTCATATTGTGACAGCATGCTTAGGAATACATTTCCTAACTCAGGTGACACCGTTATTCAGCTTTTCTTACCCTCTTTGCTGGAATATTACCTAAAGCTGTTTAGAAGATAGAAGATGTGAGAAATTGAAATCATCTGGCGACAGCTTCTTGTCTGCCACTGATGACAGGTAACATTACAAGAACTAATTCATTGTTATTGTTAAATTCCTGTTACTTTCATTCACATCTTTGCTGTGAAGGCACAGCAGATCCTTTGTCAAGCAGAATCTAATCAACAGCAGAAGGTAAACAGAATACGCAGGAATGACTTGGTAGTGCTTCAACTGTACGTCCCCCATTTTATGTTTATTCTTAGTGTTCAAATTGCCTTCCTTTCTAAGCCAGAGGTCAAAGTGAAATTTCTCTTTTTTATTTTCCCAGAGTGATGGAAGCAGCAGAACGTGGTGGTGCTCCTCTGTGACAACTCTGACACCGCAGACAGCGGCTCAGGCTCCAGCTGAGGGGTGTTTTGGAGCAGTAACAGAGGAAAGCTGAGCCCATTGCGCTCAACCTGGGAACCTGGGAATTGTGGTGCCTTTGGGACAGTCTGGTCCCTGAAAGAGGGAGGAAACTTCAAGGCTCTTGGTTCATTTTATCAGGGTGGGAAAAGAAAAGAGGAAAAAAGCCAGAGATAAGAAATAGAGGACCTCTGAGCCAACAGCAGCAAACCCAAAAACCTTCTTAACCTTGTCAAGACCAGCTGCTTTTAGCACCTAAACAGGATTTTGGTATTACTGTAGAAGTATCTGTGCCCCTATTTAGCCTCTTCCTTTATAAATGTAAGACACTGAGGGAGCTGGGAATGAGCAAGGAATCAAATAAACATTTCAGCCTCCTGTATGGGACCTCACCACCCAAACTGTCAGACTTGTAAGGAGCTTGAGGACACACCAGTGTTACCAGGAGTCTGGGAAACCATATCTGGGAAAGACAAATGCACTTCAGTGGTGGAAAGAGTTCAGTCTCATCTGAATTTTGCAGAACACAGCAATGTACATTCAAACAAAGCTGCTATAGCAGGAGGCAAAGTGCTACAGAAAGTAATTAACTCAGAGCCAGTGACAGACCACCCCTCTCCATCCTCTCTGCCATGGCTGGAATATACAGAATTTATCATTGTAATCATCCCTCATCATGGCCTGCATATATCCTGTACCATTATCAGCATATTCCATAGGCCTTACGTCCCTCTTTCCCTTCCCTAAACTTTTAACCATCTTTTAATTTATAAGTAACATTTAAGTTCATATTTCAAGAGCACACAGGCTCTTGGCCTCTATAAAATCTCCAAGAAATCACCTTTACTTTCCACAGTGTAGATCCAGAGCATCCAAAGTCTGTTTGCTTGTTATATTAATAGAATTCAGAAAATTGTTCTACAACATTCCTAAAAAAGAGAATCAGCCAAAGTTAGACTTGGCATCTGCACAAGTCTCAGTTATTTTTTGGAATACTTTGACAACACTCTTATGTTATTGTCTCCGGGTTCATTTTTCTGTTCATGTATTCCCCAAAGAAGGAAAGAATGGTATTCCTGTTCTCTGAATAAGGACACATCTTGCTTGTCAGAAAGATTTAATTATTTATTTTCCCTTCTCCTTCTTAAATTGTTGGATCTTCAGATCAGTAGGTTTCAGGTCCTTCTAAACCTTGCTTTTCAGAGAAAGCCATCATACTGCCTCAAATAAAGAAATGAGAACAGAGTTTTACCTGCAGAGCAGGCAACTTCAATTGTTGTCCTTTCAGCTGGATACCACAGGGAGAGCCTTTGGAGAGCACAGAAAACCTGTTAGGTTCCTAAATCTGATTTAGTAACACAAAAACCCTGAGCTCTTCAGTGCTGGCACGAGCACTGTGGCAAAGCCCCAGCTCCACAGGCTCCACTTGGCATCACCTGGGTGCACCTAGGGACAAAATAAAGGTGTAGGATGAACAAGGTGACACCTCCAAAGCTGCTTCTGAAGGAACCCTGCAGTCAATTGAGAACATTTTCATTTTCTTTCTTCCATTTGATCTTCTCAGCAACATATTTTTTGCATTATTCCTCACATTTTACTTCCATCTGGTTTCAGCTTTTGATTAGAAACTTGGAAGCTCAGCTTTAACAGCTCAGTGCAGAGACCTGAGCTGCTTCCAGCCATATTTCTCCTTGGAGGATCTTAATTCAGCCGTATGGTTCTTTTTACTGGGGCTGTATCATCAGTAAATAGTTTGCAACTCTTGGAAAGAGCAAAAACTCTTGCAAACAGAGGAGGGGTTTGTTATCCTGGAAGAAGCAAAACCTGCAAGACAGATGATACTGATTGAAAAATATTTGCTATGCAAAGTGGCATTGATAGGGAAGCTGCAAATTGCCAGGTTTATCAGACAGGACTGAATACCCATTTAAATGTTGGTCAACATCTCACCAGTAATACAGGACCAAGAGTACCCTGATACTGAACTCAGCCCAAAATTCACTGCAGCCACAAAAAACTGACACTGAAGTTACTGTTCAGAAAAAATATAATTTAAAATGTTCAATAATAAGCATTGTTTTGATGGGGTCATAAAATTGTAGAACCACAGAATGGTTCGGTTTGGAATGGACCTTAAAGCTCATCCGGTTCCACCCCTGCCACGGGCAGGGACACCTTCTACTACCCCAGGGTGCTCCAAGCCCCATCCAACCTGGCCTTGGACAATTCCAGGGCTGGGGCAGCCACAGCTGCTCTGGGCACCCTGTGCCAGGGCCTCCCCACCCTCAGAGAGAAGAATTTCTCCCTAACATCTGATCTAAACCCACCCTATCCATGTCCTTCCCTGTGCAGGATCTGGAAGAGCTGGCAGTCATCAGGTCAGGAAAGGTTGGTGGATGGTCCCATTTTTACACTAAAAAAAGAGTTTTTCCCTTAAAAGCATTAAAACTTCCTGAGCCAGAGCAAATCTGTATCTCCCCAAGTGTTTGCAATAGGGCACGACTGTGACACACAGCAGCAGGCACAGAAACACCCCAGAGATGTGGGTGGAAAGGCAAACAGGTGATTTGGGAATGGTGACCCTCCCACACCCCCTCAATTCCAGCAGAAGTGCTTAATTCTGAAGGACCTGTGAAAGTCAGAAAAGAAAGCCAGACGTAGGCCAGCATCAGAGGCACCAGAAATGCTGTGATTTCCAACGGCTTTTGAAGTAATTTTCCAAGGCATCCTGAATCACCACCTTCCACAAGCATCCACGAGAAGTTACCTACCTGGCCTGCAAGTGCAGGGGAGAGCTGGAAAAAAGACATTCTACTACTACTGACTAAGAATCAAGGAGATGGGTTTAGACATCCCACATTTCTGAGCAATCAAAGAGGACAGCCAAAGAAAGACAGAAAGCAGGATTCTAATCACAAAGCTATGAAGGAGCAATTTCCCGATTCATCCAGCTTTTGTCACTTGGATTTTTTTCCCCCTACATTCTAAGCTTTTTTCCTACATTCTGATACCACCTCATCTGGGCTGTGCTTTTACATTATTCTTTGCAGTATTTGCAGAGTTCACAGTAAAGACTTGAGACATATGTAGGACATATGCAGGAGAGATCCTGGAATGATCTCATGTTTACAGCTCCAAGAGGGATCAGAGAGCTGAAAGTTGGTCTGGGTTGTCCCCTAGTGGTCCCCACCTTTCCTGGGTAGCAGAACCCCACAGGGGCTGTGAGTGCTGGTTGTCGTGGTCACCCACAAACTGGGACCTGTCCACATTAGCCAGAGGTTGCCTCCTTCCCTGCAGCATTTTCTGCTCAGCTCACAGCATCTCCCAAATTCCTCACTGCAGACCTTACCTGGCCATTTGCTCCCAGTGCTGCCCCTGTGATGATTATTTCTACACAAATCCATGATGTTCTATGCTATGATTAAGTTATAGTTACTCTTTTAGAGGTTTTCCCCAATCTGTCATTTGTAATTCTAGTTCTGTCCTCCCCCATTCTGGCAGCATTTTACAGCTTTGTTTTCATTCATAAATTCCTGACAGAGCTCCCATTACATTATCCAGGTCATGTAAAAGAAAATATTGGCCAACACATCGTCACCCAACTTCACCTGATAGGCACTAAGGAGCACAAGGAACTGGTGCAGGTCATATTACCAAAAACATCCAAGGAAAACAACTGACTTCCAGAAACTTCTCACAGGTCTTTACTCACATTTATCTTGTTTCCTTCAGCCACACAGCTTAGAGAAACAACTTCATATCTAAAATCTGAAATGCTGCCTTTTCAGTAACAGGTCAAAATTCTGAGTCCAGATCTGTTGCCAACTCTGCCCATGCACTATGTTTTTAATTTACCTCTTGTCCAACTCAAGTCATATGGCATCCCATAGGCTTTCTTCCTGCATGTTTTTCCATGTTCAGAGCACTGTTTTGTAATTTAACTGGAAAGTTGACAGTTTCAGACATCCTAAATCTCTGCATAGTCATCTCCTCCACGTTTGACCTCAGCAACTGGAGGGGCACCTATGCTTTTACCAAGAGCTTTAAACCCAGGGGAGAAGTTTTTGCTCTCGTTCCTTCCTTTCTGCCTTAATCATCTTCCAGCCCCATGTGCATCCCAGCAGTTTGGGTCAGATTCACACCTATTGTCCATTGTTCTGTTATTCTTCCTCACTTCTCTTTTCCTCTCCGTATTCTGAGTCCTCTCTGATGCAATTTCAGCTGTTTTGCTAAGAAAGGTTCTGTCAGGTCACACATGCAGCAGCACGGGAAGCCCAGAAGAAACTGTGGTATTAAGTGGCTTAAGTGCAATTAACTGAAGGATTGTCATGGAAACAATCTAATTTAAGCTAAAGAACAAAATCATTAGCCTCAGAGTTTCACTAAACTTTCATTTCTGTCCTCTATTCCACCCGAAAACACTAAGGAAGGAGGGAGTTCACCAAACACTTCAAGTCATGGTATTTGCTTAAAAAAAACCCAACATAAAATTAATTTAAAAACCCAACAACAACAAAATATATTTGCAAAACCTCCACTCAGCAGAAGGAAGGAAGGGAATTTCTTCTTATTCCAGGCACAGAAACCTCCTCCTAGGGAGGTAAAATCTATTCCGTTTTAAAGGATATGCTCCTTTTAGACAGACAAGTTCCCCTGTACACAGCACTGGAACCATTCAGGAGATTACTACAGAATAACTCCTTTTATTACCCATGTGCTCTAAATTCTGATTATAACTAAACTGCAAAAAAACCCCTTCAAGATACTTCAAAGAGGAGCTTTAAAAAGGTGATAAAATTTGGAGGATTTGGGTGCTCAATGTTTCTAGTGGTGTGTTCTTATGCCATAAATATCCAGGATACACATGGAAAGCATGGAAAGATTAGACCAATATGTCAGTAGTAAAAACCAGATCTGTGTCTCCATGCACTCTATCCCACTCAGTTGTTGCATTAATCTCATTAACAGGTTCCAAGCATAACCCAATAGTGCTCCAAAAAAGCAAAACCAGCATCTGCCACAAGACATCCTCCCCCTCTCCTCATCCACGGGAACACGGATGGAGGTGCTCCTGCCTCACTCCATGCCTCCTTGCTCCTGGAGCCAGATCAAAAGAGCACACCTGGCATTTGAATGGAATGCAGAGAGGTCTGAGGTGGCTCCTGGATCCTGTGAGGGCTTGTCCAGCAGCCCTCAGCCAGCTCTCACAAGGCTTTTCCCTCTGCACACAGCTTGGCCCCGCTGCAAGGACGTGCTGCACGTGTCAGCCTGTCACCAAACGTGTCCTACCTCACTGCTGGGAGCAGGAAAACTCCCACTGTGCCTGGATATTCATGAGGAAACACGTACTGAAAACCAGAAGTGGTAGGACAGCAATTCAACTTTTTTTAAGAGTTGCTGCAGGTAATGTCTCACAAGGGCACAGGAAGGGGAAAGATGAGAGGCTGAGGAACAGCAAACACAGACAGAAAGGTCACAAAACTGACCAGCAATTCCCTGTGACTGGGGGAGTGTGATCCACAAAAAATGGGTGTTCCACAGTAGTCCATGTCCTTCATAAGAAACCTGACTTAGCAGAAAGTCTGTAAATTACCCAGAAATTTAATTGCAGCTCGTAGCTTTGTTTCAGTGATGACTGAGTGAAGCTGCTGTGAGCTGGAGTTTGTGGCTGTCAGGGCAAAAGGAGAATTGTTTGAAACTCAGCCACTCAAGTGCCTCCTGCTTCAGAGACAGCCAATTCTCGAGCAGAGTTTGTTTTACAAACACATTATGGTCATCTGCAGGAAATGAATTGTCAGTGGTGCTGTGCAGCAGCACCTGAGCCCATCGGGCTCTGCACACGCAGAGAAGGTGCCCAGGAGCTGCTCTGCCAGGGCTGGGCTCCAGGACCTCAAAACGTGGGGCCCAGCACCAAAGGTAGGGAGGCCTTGATCCCTGAGAGATCAGAAAATCATGGAATCATTCAGTTGGAAAAGCCTTTTAAGATTATCAAGTCCAGCCGTTCCCCCAGCACTGCTGTGCTCACCACTAACCCCTGTCCCCAAGTGCCACATCCACACGACTTTTGAACACTTACAGGGATGGTGATTCCACCACTGCCCTGGGCAGCTGTGCCAGAGTCTGATCACTCTTTCAGTGAAAAAATTTTCCTCAATATCCAATCTAAACCTCCCCTGGCAGAGCTGGAGGCCATTTCCCCTTGTCCTGTCCCTGTTCCCTGGGAGCAGAGTCCGACCCCCCCAGCTGCCCCTCCTGTCAGGGAGTTGTGCAGAGCCAGGAGGTCCCCCCGAGCCTTCTTTTCTCCAGCAAAACACACTCAAACTTCTGTGGGTGTTTTCCACATTGGGAACCAGATCAACATACTAATTTTTTTAACCAAACCTCTGAAAGTGAGTTATAAGCAGTTATAAGCAGTGCACTGCCTTCCTAGTCTTCAGTATTTATTATGGATACTTTACAGAAAGGCTGTCGGGTGCTGTTGGTTCCATTCCCACAAAATCAATCATTTTAGGGCGTCATACTCCAAATGGGGAGAGGACAGGAGCAAGACCATTACAGTTGGAGCAGAAAGCAGCTCAGCTCTCCAAACATTGCTCTGTTTGAGACTAGATTTTCTTTGAAACGCCCAAAGTATCCCACATTTCTGTGGTTGATCCATACACAAAGACAAAACACTTTTGCAGCCAATTAGCAATTTTTACATTATTTCCTCCTAACTGCATACAGTACCTACGAGCAGAATTTAGACCTGGAAATTCACACCTACTCCCCTCCGTTAGGCTGTTGAGGGAAATCACTGATTGTTCTACCAACCTAATACTGATAAATCCTGATAATTCCCATGTTCAATTCAGTCCACTGCTGCTCCTGGATAAGCATCCTACTACTCCGACCTTTATCTACTCGGGAAGAAGCAGCTCAAGTGCCCTCTAGCGTGGTTCCAGAACACCCAGTCCATGCTTTTCCCAAGTTTTTGGTTCTAAATGAGAGATTTGGTTTGAGGCATTTCTAAAGGTCCATAGATTTTCATGACTTAAGCCACTGTGAAAAACAGGTTGACTGCAAAATTGATGGCAATTGTGATTTTTTAAATAAAATTGCTGAATGATAGTTATGGCTACTTTCACTTTATCCCCAAAATAGCAAAATTTACTCAACATGTCTGATATTTTCAAGATCATTATATCTGCTTGTGGAGTGTTGCTGTTGTTGGATTGTTTCTCTTGATATAAAAAGGTTTAGAGCATCACCATGCTACAAAAAAAATACGGTACGTCTATTTACTTCTCCAGTTTCTTATAAGCCCAAACTTTTAATACATATTTATCCAAGTCATTTTTATTTTTCTTCCTCCTACATTTTTAGTGGCTCCAACAAACATTTCCTGAACTGCTCAAGCGATTCTTAGTGCTCCATTTGAATTACTTTCCTAGCTGATTCAACCCGAAGAAATTTGGCCCTTTTAAAGTTATTCACAGGCTGAATAATGAACGTGCTGAGATCATCTCAGAGCACATGTTTCTGGAAGCTTTCCTGGCTGGGCTGCACAGGCTTTGAAATAAGCTTCCTGTTTTAGCTAATTCTGATTTAGCTCCAGTCGTGTGCACACCATGTGAGCGAACAGACTCAGGCACCAAATGGGTTTGTTTTTTTCCAGACTGAAGGTGGAAATGGGAAGAGCACAGGCTGGGGACTGATATTGTTTCAGACATCTCGCAGAGTAGTGAAATTCTCAGAGCTGACTTGAAAGAAATGCCAGAGAAATAAATGTATGTTCTGGTAGTACCAATGGCCTGTCCACTTCATGGGCAGCTGCCAGTAAATGCTAAAGGAAACAGCTTGGGAATGTAAGGGTAGGAATAGGAGGAGCACATTCCTAGTATTGGCCTGCTGGAATCCAGTGGTGTTTGCTTTAAGAAGATCAGAAAAAGAAAATTTGGAGGAGAATAATGGAAACAGGGACAGGCTGAGCTGTGGGATGATTTCAAAGGAAGAGTCCTGTCCCTTGGCTGATGGTTATACAGATTGGAGCACTGGAAATGGGTCTCTCCAATTCTCCTCTGCACTTCACAGCCAGGCACGAAAACTCCAATACCGTTCCCCCAATTTTTCCTAAACACTTAATCCTACTCCACTCTTAACAGCCTTTTATATTACTTCTTAGACCTGGGAAAATGTAGACGTCTATTTAAAACACTGGCAAGTTTCCAAGCAGCAGCAGCAGCAGCTGTGCTCAGATCGGCTCTCCCTGATGGAAATTTTCTCTTCTTGTACCCAAACAATATCACACCATGATCACATCAATATATTTCCTTCAAAAGTTCCAGCCAAAAGCAGAAAAGCAGCACTCATGTGAATGGGATAGAAAATGAGATTCTATCATGATCGAAATAGGAATCCTTATGAAATAGGAATTATGTCCTCATACTGCCCTGATTTTCCTTTCCACACTTGCAAATATTTTTCCACATTGCAAATTTTTAACAGTCCTGATGAGTGTTTCTTACAGGGGTTAGTGGGAATTGGGGAAGGGAAGGAGGGTTATAAAACTCAGTGAAGTTTTCTGTAGTTAACACGCAATCAATAGTGATTTTAGACATGGGTTGATTTGATTCAGCATGAAAATAGACATTTTGGTCTTAGTGGCAGGTTCTTGAGGTAAACATCAGTCACTATTAGCATCTGATTTCAGTCTTAAAATCAAAAGTACTTGACTTTTCTACCCAGATCCACAAACAGTTAAACACCTTTATGAGTTGCTAAATATGTCTGAATTAGTCTGAGTACATTTGCTCTGGAAGGACATTTTGTACCTCTCTAACATGCAGTTACAGATGCAAAGGCTTTGTATAAATAGCACAAGAATAGCTTTGGATACATAATTTTTAAAAGTTCCTCCTCTCCTCAGTTCCTCTGCTTTCTAGCAAATTTCCATGGAAGATGGAAAACTCAGCAGCATTTCTGTTTATCTGAGAAGCAATCATTCTCACAACAAAGCTCATTTTGGACCTTCCCCTTTTGTTTTGTCCTTGCAAAGGAGTAAGTCTGGTAAAACTCAGAGAAGCTCTTTGGACTCCTCAGTCATCGGCCGAGATTCTGTCCTGAGCAGCAGCTCATCCTGCAGGGATCATTTTACATTTAATCAGTGCTGAGGCTCTGGACCCCAAAGTTCCCCCAACATTGATGGTGGCTGTGATGGAGCTGAGTTAAAACAATTGAATTCAAGGTGCAGCCCAGCAAAGAAATTTACTCCTGGAGTGAGGAGGAGGAGGAGTAGAAAGGCACTGCTGCTGCCAGTCTAACTCGAGTGGAGCCATTGCCATCCTGTAGCCTGCAGGACAGATTAAATAGCAGAGAAATCTTCCCAGAAAATTAACAAAATCATTTATCATAAACATGTTGGACTGATGGTTTCTTTGAACAGAAACCAAAACTTCCCTCAGATAACTGGATGCTGTGTCCAAATATTCTTCTGATACAACACAGACAGAGCTTTTCTGTGCCAAGAGAAAATCACATTTCATAGTAAGGGTAGAGCAGGCAGCATGGTGGTGCCCCAGATATAACAATAACTAAATGTTAATAATGATGAAGCTTTTTAACTCCATAGTATTATTTGTCTGTTTGTTTTAATAGCTGCCTTTCTTGATGGAAAGCCATCAATACTCAGAGAAATAGGAAAATAAATGGGCTTGCTAGGTTTCTTCAGTTCTCTTGTTTTCTTCTGTTTAACCAACAAACAAATTCATATCCTTAAAGGTCATAAACATGTTCAGATTTCCCTTTGCCTTGGGTTTCAGGGAGTATTTCTCTGTGAAATTGAGCACCTGCCACAGTTCATACATCATCTGCTGCTGCTGTCCTTATACTGAAACTTGAAAAAATGCCTAAACCTCCATCAATTCCCAGCTTAAAGCAGTTTTGTGGAAGCAGACGCTTCTCTTGAAGGATTTCTGCTGTCTGCTGGGTACCCCTTCCACCAGCACAACGAGATGCAAACCCTGCAATGCCACTCAGCCCCTGCTGTCAGTGAAATCTTCATCTCCTGCCAGCTGGAGGCAGCTCTGAACTGCCGCCAGGCTCTGCTGGAGGGAGCACACACAGCAATGCATCCCTCCCTCCCCAGGAGCTGACCCGGCTCCCAGACCTCACTGGTGGAACTGGTATTTCTCATGGTGCTGCAAATCAGCCCAGTCCCCGATGTCAGACAAGTGAAAGGCAGAGAGGACGTGGCACGTTTCACCACTCACTTCTCTGATTTCACATTCCAGCCGTGATGCATTTTTGAAGGACCACAGAAATGTGCAGTTTAAAACCTGTCTAGTAAACTTCCTTGATCCTGAGGCATAAGCTTTGAATTTGAGTAACTTTCTTTTTTTCCACTGTCCTTTGGAGCTGTTTCCTTTTCCTGCTTGGCTCAAACAATTTTCAAGTCAAGACAGCAGCAGCAGCAACAGCTTGTTCCCTCCTGTGATGCAGATTGTGAGTCAGGGCCTTTGGGACCTCCGTGCTGACTGCACGAAATTCCACGTGCCCCCAGGGGATTGCCCCAGGGGTATTCCTGGAATGGCTGACAATGTTTGGAGTGATGTACAGCACCCTGGGTTTCTGCTGTTGCTACTTTCCAGGCGAAGGGCAGAGCTGCACACCCTCCTCTAGCTCATAGAATCATTAAGGTTGGAAAAGATGATGGAACACAGCTCAGAGATTAGCAGAGCTTTTTAATAGGCTTTCTGTAATAAACAGTCCCAGAGCACTATGAAATAAGTCACTCTTAGACCCTTTTATATGTATTAGATTTTAATTCCCTAAAGAGAACAACAGATTATATGGGAGTAAACCACAGGGCTGAGCTAGGACAACACTCAAGAACTTACAGTTCTGGGATCACTCCAGTGGCCCAATCTCTGCAGAAAATCACACTGGTTGTGATACGTGTCCCCTGTACCTGTAGAACACTTCTGAGCCCAGAGACAATGAACACACAAAAGTTCTGGAAAAAATGCCTTTTCCTTTGTCACTGGGCACTGAGACCAGGCAGTACCTCGAGGTGTTCAGTGTGTAAGAATGAGGATTAGAATGTCAGTCCTTCTCACTGGGAAGGCTGTAAATGCAGGAGAAATGTCCACATGCAAGTAGGGACCCTCTTCTCCTGGGAAGTGCTCCCACTGTAATCCACAGCAGAGACTCTTTGGCCTGGGCAAAATAAATTAATCCCCGTCAAGCTGTCCCAGACCCCCTGTGACTCATCATGGAATCAGTTCCATACCTCATTTTCCATGCTGACCCAAACAGCCAGATTAGCTCAAAAAGACCTCAGCCATCACACATAGCAGAAGAATTCCTTCTAATTAAATTTGAGCAACAGTTTCGATAACCTGTTTTTCCTTAGTGATTTTCGCAGTTTGACAGACCATGTTATTATCTTCTAGGCCAGGTTTCCTGGGAAACAAAGCATCTTCTTACTTTTCTAATCCATCCAGGGAAATGATGCCAAATTAAAACATTTCATGAGCATTCATTACATTTTATCAGAGACGGTTCATGGATAAATCAACATCAACTGCCCAGAATGTGCTACTGCTTAATGGGGAGCAGAAACAACTAACCTTGCTTTCTCAAAGTCTACTTCATGGCCAGAGGCAACATTAACCAGGGACAAAAGTTCCTCTCTGGCAGTTCTGTGTTTTGGTCAAGGAAATTCCACTGCTGAGAATGGGATGTTGCTAAGGCAAAAATGTGTGAAAGGGGCTCTTCCCATGGACACCAACTCCAGGTCTTCCTGCATCACAGAATCCCAGAATGGCTTGGGTGGGAAAGGACCTTAAAGCCCATCTCATTGAACCCCCTGCCATGGGCAGGGACACCTTCCACTATCCCAGGTTGCTCCAAGCCCCGTCCAACCTGGCCTTGGACACTGCCAGGGATGGGGCAGCCACAGCTTCTCTGGGCACCCTGTGCCAGGGCCTCCCCTCTGGCAGCGGGAAACCATTCCCCCTTGTCCTGTCCCTCCACGACCTTGTTTCTCTCCATCTTTCTTGTCCAGCCCTTCAGCTCCTGGAAGGCCACAATAAGGTCACCCCAAAGCTTCTCTTCTCCAGGCTGAACAATCCCAACTCTCCTATCCTTTCCTCACAGCAGAGCTGCTCCATCCCTTGATCATCCTGTGCCTCCTCTGGACTCTCTCCAGCAGCTCTAGGTCCTTCCTGTGCTGGGCCCCAGGGCTGGAGGCAGCTCTGCAGGGGGGGGTCTCACCTGAGCGGGGCAGAGAGGCTGAACTATGACATGGAAGCTTCTTTTCCTCGGCAAGGGAAGATTTAGTGGGAATGTTCCTTCGGAACACTCACATCTAAGAGGCTGTGCAGGCTGTGGCTGTTACAAGAGCCTGCAAACCAGATCATCCTCTGTTCCTGCCCACCAAAATCACACACAGGATGATCATCTGGGTAAGTGTCAGGGACTACTCACCTGCACCTTGCAGAGAGACTCAGCAGGAAGAGTTGCTTAATCCAAGTGGGATTGTGCAGCTCACATCTACCTGAGTAGAGAGAAACAAGGCACAAGAGCAGAAGGAATCTGCAAAGAGAGAATATAACTGGTAATTGGATGAATCCCTCCCATTTGTTTAGTGGAGAGCTGGAAGGGGACTCAAAATGCCAAGCTGGGACTGGGAAAGGCTTGTTGGAACATAAGAGAAAAGCAAACTTGGTCTTCTTCTATCTTCCCACTTTGGCCTTTAAGGGGTGATGCTAGAAATAATATCCAGATTATGCTTGCTATAGAAATTAAGTAGTTTACAGGATTCTGGGATTTTACACCCTTGCAGTGCATTTTCTGAGAAGCAGCTTTCAGAGACAGGCCGGGATTTGAAGCACAGCAAATTCTGAACACTCCTGAACAGAGAAAACCAGGCCAGTGCAGTTGTCAGGACATCCAACCAGTTCTCAACAGCCCCATATGAGCTTTGCAGACTGATCCAGCATGCAAGTGCCTGATGCAAAGCAAGTAAATATATCGAAAACAAATTTAAAAGCATGGAAGGAAACAAAGGAGCAGACGATTTGCCCAGACACTTGGAGAAGTACAGTCCCTTCTGACCTCCTTTGTATTCCAGGGAGCAATTCCTGAGCTGCATTCAGAGACAGAGACAGTGTTGCCGGGCCCAGAATTCCGGCAATTACTCAGTGGAAATGGAAACAGCAACACAGATGCCAAAGGTATGATGCAAGTTTCATTGTCCCTGGAAGAATGGGAGTCCAGTATGGGTTTGGGGCTGTTTGCTTGGAATTTAAAATCAGTTGTAGTTCCATGTAAATGAAATATTTAAGTTAGGGAATAAGATTATTTTTATTGAGGAAGCTCCTCCTCATTCCATGGCCATGGCAGGGGGTAGCACTGGATGAGCTTTAAGGTCCCTCCCAACCCAAACCATTCTATAATTTTATTCTATAATTCTATGAAATCTGAACAATCCTCTGCAGGGCTAAGAAACACTCATAGGAGTTTTGCTGTTCATAAAGCATAAAACTGGAATTGTAAACCACTTAGGAAACAGTCAAACACTGGAAAGAAAAAAGAATATTGTGTTCTCCTGATATCCGAAAGGTTAATGGGTTACCAGAGAATCATTTGGAAGACTGAAAAACAGAGAAAGGGCAGGTCAGACCTGGAAGGAGAATGGTAAAATTCATCCCCTCCCTCATCCAAATACATTTTAAAATATTTTAATTCTCAAGTCAGGATGATATTTATGGGAATAATAACTCAGGCTTTCTTCTAGTAATTGAAATTAAACAGCACTTGCTCTGTCTAGGACAGTTTCTTATCCATCTGTCACTACAAGTACAAGTAATTCCATGTGTTTAGCAGTATCTGAACACCTAGTGCTACAGCTGGATAACACTTCCCTGAAAAGCTTCCTAGCACGGTCTGCAATCAGAAAATAACCAAAACCAAATAGTCTTTGCCCCAGAATCTGCATAACTGTAAATCTAACTGCAAAGAAATTGCCGGACTTGAAGCCTGTTACAAATATCCACATGCTTGTTTCATCTAAGAACCTCAGGGGGAAAGGACACTTGGATAACAGAAGCATCTTTAATATAAAAAGCAACAAAATCCATGGATTTTGAAGCTGGACATGTTCAAGATGGAAAGCTCTCTCTTCCCAGCAAACAGGACTAACTAGAGCAGCTCAGGGAATAATACTGTGAATTGTGTACCAAGCAAATGCCTCCTTCACAAACTGATAATCCTACTGACAAAAATTCAATGCCTCTCTTCATTCCTTAATGATATTGATTTGTTCCAAATAGCCTATGAAATGAAAACATTGATCACCTTTGTTGCTTTTCCTCAAAAACCCCTTGATCCATCGAAAACCTGGAAATCAGAGCTGTTACTACAAGGAGCCCAGGGCTGCAGGGCCGCTGACTGCGGGGACAGCGGCGGCAGCAGGCGGAACGGAACGAGGCCGCTCGGCGCTTCCCGAGCGCGGGACGCGGCGCGGCAGAGCCGAGCCAGCAGGGGGCGCTGCCGCCCGCGGGACGGGCGGGCGTGAGGGCCCGAGCGGGAACCACGGCACCCTCATGGAGCTGAGGAACGTCCGGAGCCCCGCAAGGATCATCAACCCCTGCCCTGCACAGACACCCCAACAGTCCCACCCTGGGCATCCCTGGGAACGGTGTCCAAACGCTCTTGGAGCTCTGGCAGCCTCGGGGCCGTGCCCATTCCCTGGGGAGCCTGGGCAGTGCCCAGCACCCTCTGGGGGAAGAACCTTTCCCTGATACACAGCGTAATCCTTCCCTGGCACAGCTCCAGCCCTTCCCTGGGTCCTGTCCCTGCTCACAGAGAGCAGAGCTCGGAGCTGTCTCTGTGCTGCCCTGCAGACCCCGATGAGCTCTGACCTCAGGCTCGTCCAGGTTGAACAAACCAAGTGCCCTCGTGTGCTTCTCGTGTGGCCCCTCGAGACCCTTCACCATCCTTGTGCCCCTCCTTTGGACGCTCTCCAACAACTTGATATCCTTCTCATATTGTGCACCAAAAACTTCTCCCAGGAGTGGAGGTGAGGCTGCCCCAGTGCAGAGCAGAGCAGGACAATCCCTCCCTCACCCAGTCTGTGACGCTGGGCCTGGTGCGTCATCCCAGGAGAGGGATGACACACCGACTCAGATCCAACTTGCCACCGACAGGACCCCCAGCTGCCTTTCCATGCACTGATTTCCTGAGTCTCATTCCCCAGTCTGTTCGCACATCCAGGGTTACCAGGCTCTGCAACTCTTCAGGTGCAGAATTCAGCACTTGCTCTTGTTAAACTCATATGGTTGGTGATTGCCCAGCCTTCACATTTATCAAGATCTCTCTGCCTCCAAGGAATTCAACAGCTCTTCCCAGTTTAGTGTTGTCAGCAAAATTTCTCAGTATCCCTTCGAGTCCTGACCCGAGTTGTTTTTGAAGACACTGCAGCACACTGGCCCTAAAACGGAGCCCTGCAGAGCCCCACCAGTGACTTTTCGCCAGCCTCATGTAACCCCTGTCCCCCGGGCACCCAAACCCACCTGAACCCCCTGGGCACCCGAACCTGTGTGACCCCCCGGGCAGTGCAGGAGGAAGCTGTGAAGTGCCTCCTAGAGATGCCAAGAACCACGTGCTGAAAAGCAGCACCTTGGGATTCATTCATTGCAAGAATTATGTGGGAAGGAGACCGACTACTTATGAAGGCTGAATGCTCCATTCCTACACTTTTAGAGAAAATCAGCATGAAAATTACTAGAGAAATAGAGAAGCCTAATAAAAGACTTTTCAGAAAACTATTTATTTTGCCATCATAATCCAAGGCAAAACCATCCCTCGTTTTTTTCCCTGCTTCAAATGTATCAGGGGATAATGAAGTCTTTTGCTACTGTTTGATGCATCTTATTTTCATAAAGTTCTTTTGATTATTCAAATGCATTCATGCTTGTGTTATTTTAGAAGGAATACATTGGACCTGGTAGATCAACACCACCTAGCAGAGTGTCACGGAAGAAAAAAGGGACATTATGGGGTTTTACTCTGAGTCATAAGGTAGACTCAATGTTTCTTTAAAAAAAACCCAACAAAAACTAAACCAATAAAGTGTATTTCATTGCAAATGGAATAAGAGATTCTTAATTAAACTCTGTCATTCCAATTCAAATAAACTGTTTGGGATTATTTTTCCAAAATGTGGCCAGGCTTTAACACAACTGAAAATGAAGAGCAAAGTGAGTGAAAAAGGAAACCACCTCCAACATCCTTTGGTATTACTGCATCATTAGATGAGTGTAATTCGAAATAACAACACCAAACATCTTTTCCCATGCATTTTTGCATAGTTTCCACACACATCTCAGGGAAAATGGATTCAAAACGTGAAAATAATCTGAATAGGTAAATCTCCAACGTTACAAATAGAGCACAAACTAAAATAAATAGGAAATAAGTGCTTTATTCCTTAAATATGGAGAGGAAATGTTTAATGTAGAAACCCCACTTTTCCAGAGACACAACCTTACCTCGTGCTCCCCTGTCAAAGCCCCACAGGCAACTTTGGACTCAGAGTTCCTGGAGACCTCGAAGGAACAGCTGAAAAAAAATCGTGAGAGAAAGCTGTAAGATTTTGACAGCAGAGCCAGCATTTTGGGTCAAATTAGAGAACAAATTAGTGATTGGAAAATGAACTTTAGCGGCTCTTAGCTATGGATGTGAATCAAGACAATTTTAACGACATCACATTCTTGATCCTGCCTGTAATTTTGTGGGCAGCATCTGCAAGATCCGAGCGTCGTTTAGAGACTCACGGGACGCCGAGAGGGATTTCATTGAGTGCCCGGGGCAAACGGGGTGCCCGCCCCGCCTGTGCCCCGCCCGGGCAGCTGGGGCCGCAGGAACCCCCGGCCACGGCGCCGGGCACAAAGTCCGCCCCGGGGCGGGCCCAGGTCGGCGGATCCGCCCGGG
>VZTI01001199.1:456062-481018 GCA_013397865.1 Struthidea cinerea | reverse complement strand
CATCAAGATCCTGCTCTTCATCTTCAACCTGACCTTCTGGGTGAGCGCCGCGCCGAGTAGAGTGGGGCCGGGCGGGCAGGGGCACCTGCTGCGGGCGCTGCGGGGTGCGGGGTGCCGGGGGGCCGGGGTCGGGCGGGTGGCACGGGCGCGGGTCCCTCCGGGCAGCCCTGCGGGATCGGCTGCCCCAGCTGAGCCTGCGGGAACGCCCGGCCAGCGATCCCGGCTTCTGCTTGCTCCTATGGAGATACAGCTCTGCCTGGGAAACACCGGCTTGGTGTAAGATGACATTGCTGAGCAGAGACAGCATCTGTCTAAACTGATCATTTAAAGTAGCGACCATTTCCCCGGCAACCACGCGGCTGCAGGAGGAGACTGTGAGAAGTTCCCCCGCTGCAGTGCATTGAGCAGAACACTTCACAGCATAATGGTGCTTTTTACTAATGTCATTTCAAATAGGGAGCCAACAGCTGCTACAAGTTCATCCTAAGACAAAGTCCTCGCATCACCCCCAAGAGATTTAGGGAATGCTGTGTCCATTCTCCCCTCATTGCACCTCTTCAATAGTCTCACAGTTCCACAGCCCAGCTGAATTCACGCTTTCTCTTCTCTCACTTTCCCTCATGCTCTGTTCTCCCTTCAGCTTTCCAGAAAACAATCAGCAATGTTATCGTCTTAAATGTCTTTTTCTTTCCTTCTGATTCACTGGGGTCTTTTTAAAAGAAGTCACAAAGTCATCCTGTTCAGCCTCTCCGGACTAAGCAGTTTTGGGCTTTTGTCTCCTTTATGCTTGAAGCACAGTTAAACCAAAGGCTGTTCCCTCTTGGTGACAGCGCTGCGCGCTCCGGGGACACAGTGCTGCTGTGCTCGAGCTGGAGGGGCAGAGTGATGCTGCCCAGCTGCAGCTGCAAGGCAGCAGAAGGACAAAGCTTTGTGTTATTTGTTTCTCAAAAGTGACAAGTACTGTGTTTTGTTATCTGCCTTTCGCTGAGATGGAAGGAACCATCTCCTCAGCTGACTGGGACATTCATCCCAAACTGCCAGGGGCACTCCACAGCCTGGAGAGGCCCTGGCAGCCTTGGGCTGCCAGCGGGGAGGTCCCCATGCTGTGACAGGGTGGCAGGGGACCCTCACTCTCTGCTAGGACACATCTGTGAGGAAAGCTGTGATCGCAAGCTCTCCAGCTGTATGATTTCCTGCTCTCTCGGCTGGTGGAGCCGTGCCAATCGATCAAGGGCCAGGGAATGCAAGACAGGTTAGGGGAGGCTGGCACAGACAGGGGAAGCAGCAGGTGTTTGTGAGCCTTGTCCAAGTTGTGCAGGTGCCACAGACTGAGGCTCTGGGCCTGGACAGCAGCAGAACACTGTGCCTGGTCCTGAGGGATGCTGGAGCTGCCTGCAGGACACACAGCACTGATCCTGTGGGATGCTGGAGCTCTCTGACAGGGCACACAGCATTGCCTGGCAAGCTGATGATCTGTCTAGCATGTGGTGAGGCTGAGACCTCTGACTGTAGATCCTTCCCCTCAAGCAACATGCTGTGACACTCCTTTGTGACCTAGTCTTGTTCACATTAAAGGGAATTTTTCCTTGCATTTGGCCGCATCTATCACTGGTTTGTAATTTCTGTGATCCAAGGTATCTACCCTGTAAGAATCCTTGTACCTCCTAGTTGTGGTGGGTGTCCCCTGCCCCACTCCCTTTCTCATGGCAATTCAGGCCAAATTTTGATGATTAAATGACTGACAAGGTTTGAGAGTCACTAGTAAGTTCAGAAGCACCACTACACTGAAGAGCCGAAAGAAAGAAGTACATTGCACTGTAATAAGAATTTGTTGTTATCAGACCCTGGCAAGTGCTGCATGAATTTTCTGACAGGACAATTCTGAGCTGTGGGATTTCAAGAAAGCAGAAGGTGCCAAGACACCTCTGTGATGCTCTCCAGCCGTTTGTCACTGCAGCCCTGACTGCTCTGTTTGTGTTGCAGCTGGCGGGACTGGCTGTCATTGCCTGCGGGCTGTGGCTGCGGTTTGGTGGGCCCATGGCAGAGTTTGCTACAGACAAAAAGTCCCCAGAACTTTTCTTCATGGGTAAGTTACAGTGCTTGGGAGGGCAGCAGCCTTGGTTTCATCCTGGGGCAGGTGACACACCTTATGCATTGACTTATAGGAAGGTCAACAATTCGTGGGCTGACCTACACAAACTGGACATTCTGGTGCTGCGTGCCATGCGAGTGATGGCTTTTGACCTTTCTCTGCTTGGCATCCACTTCCTCAGATCTAACTAATCTCTTCTCCTGGATTTGATCCAGTCCCCACGTATCCTAAGTGAATTGTACTAATACTCTCAGAATAGAAGGTGAGACAGGTCATAGGCTTGTGGGGCTCACCAATATATCCCTCCAGAGTTTTCTGTGCAGCTGCCAGCCAACAAAACAAGTGTCCCTTCAGAATGTTCCCAGAACCAGGACAGCAGCAAAATTCTGCTCACCAGTTCTCCCTGTGGAGGCCTCAGTGGGACTGAAGTGTCAGAGCAAATCCTTCCATAGCTGAAAAGTGAAACTACTTGGTATTCAGTCATCTCAGGAACTGTTTGTCCAACCTGGGCAGGAGTCAGCTAGTTCTTGTGCCCACAGAATTGGGATTAGTCACATCTAATTTTAGCATTTAAGATAACTTTTTTCTCCCTAGGATTTCCAGGCAGATTTTCTGGAAATGCCACCTGTGTTTCTTATCTACAGACACCCTTAAATAGCAGCTGTCTGGGACTGCCAGCAACTGCAGTTCTCTGTCACTGGTAACTGCAACATACCTTTACACCAGAAAAGTCAGATTTTTTTTCTGTTTAATACATCACCCCTGGAGATGGATTCAGTAAAATCCCATTGGTGCAAACATTTTTGCCATCTACAAATGCCAAGTGTGAGTGAATACCCAGTCCTGCCCTGTCTATCCAGCCACTCTGACAGGGTGGAAGGACTGGGAGTTGACCCGAGGTGTCCTGCAGCAGCTACCCATCACTCCAAGATTGTGCAGTTAGTTTAAATACCCCAATTCTCTCAGTGGAGACTTTGACTCAGATCCACCACAGCCCTAGGCCCAGGTTTCTTTAATATCTGCAGCCAGGCTAGAGGCAACAGAACTGGCTGTGCAGCCGTGGGAATAGATGGGGAGAATGTTATGTCCAGCAATGTTTCCATGGGCTTTTGTGAGGCTGAATAAAACCATTCAGATGAAAATGTTGTTTGGGACCTGAGGGTTATTGTAAAATATCCTGCAGCACCTCCACTGACACAGAGAGCCAGGAAGTATGATTTACTATTTTTCTTACATCTGAGCTGCCATGACAGCAGCATATTAGATTACCAACTTCATTTCCAGATCCAGTTTATACCTGCTGAATTCCCTGTGCTGTAGATTGGAATGCTTCCCTGCCTCATCCACTTACGTTCGTCCCAGAAGAGCAAACAAGACAGAAGGATGTTCTGGCCTTCAAAATCAAGTGCTGCTGGTTTGTTGGAAGCCAGAAAGTGCTACATGCTGTGCTGTGAATAACAGTACTCACAGTACAGCCTGGAACACACAATGTAAACAAGATATTCTTTGGTGGATGTGCATTTAAATCTCCAAAAGATTTAGTCTGCTTCTGCCCTGAGTAGAAATTACAAAAGTTGTTCAAAGTTGTTAATTTTGGGAAGTCCTGGGGAACGTTCTTGTAAAAGTTTCATCAGATACCATGACATTCAGCTCTTGGGCTGCCACACGTATTTATAGAGCTGCCTGTTGAAATATGTAACTGTGAGAGGAAGTGCTGAGGAACAGGGCACAGAGATGTCAGAATTCTTTTAAACTTGCACTTTGGACTGGATTCTAAAGCAAAGGGTTTGCCCTTTTTTGTAATAGGCACTGAAGAGAGCATTCCCGTGAAAGAAAACCAGAATTTTCTGCTGCCCTCCCTCCCTCATTACAAATCCTGCCGAATGCTGTTGTGACTCCTGAGCATCTGATGGCACAGCCGTGCTGAGGCTGTCAATAGTCTGGGACCAAAGCCGTGGTAAAAGGACAGTGAGAAGTTCAGTTACAGTGGGGTTTGCAGCAGACAAAGCTGCATTTGAAGGTCATACTGAAGATCTTTCCCTCTCGAGGAGATTTCAGCTCGGAGTCCCCCTTGGCAGTTGTATATTGGGCCTTTCTCAGAGTCTCTGGGACTGTTGTTTATTTGGCTCTGTGTGTTTGCTCTCTAACATGCTTTCTGGGTGACAGCCAGGGTTTTGCATAGGAATTCTTAATATGGAACACAGTGCAGCACACCAGGAGCAGCTGCCCTGAGGGCTGAAAGAGAAAGCAGATATGTGGGAATCCAGAATGCAGAGACTATTTCTCTGCATTCTGGATTCCCACACAGATCAGCAGTGTGACTTAAAATATAAGCATATAGCTATACAGCCAAAAATAATTTATTTATCTCTGTTCCACTGATGGCTTTTGTGGCTCCTTGTGATAACCCGAGGCCCTGTGATCACATCAACTTTGTGTCAGTGCTTGGAACAACGGTGCAGGTGCATTTGCAGTTTGCTTTGTAGGCTGAAACACTCCACAGTCACTATCTTCTGAAAACCACTTAATTTTCTTTCTTCTAAAGAGCAGCACATTCTGCTCTTTCTGTACCTGGATTGAGCTGCCAGCCGAATCTAACCAGCTTCTCTCTTCTGCTTCCTTGTGATGGTTTTTTTCCTGGATCTGAAATGTTGGGTTAGTGTAAAATAATTGATAATTCTATCCTTGCATTTTCCATTAGGCCAGAGTGAGTCTCCTTAAATAGCCCTGTTCTTTACCAGCAGTCCAGCTGTCTTTTCTGCCCCTGGAATAGTTCGGGCCATGACTTGGCAACCAGGCCTGTTCATCTTTTCCAGCCACTGAGATGTTTTTGTTGGTTGGAGAACAGCTTACAGGCAGCAGTGCTGTGGGCAAGCACATATGTGTTCTTAGCTTTCTGTTGCTTGTGGTTTTGTGTTTGGTGATCCATTTTTCCCACTGCAGTTTGCAGTGAAAAACCTACAACAGCAAAGGTTGGAATTGGAACTTTTTGACCCACGCAGTCTCTGACCATTTTACCAGACATATCTTACACTGGAGCAGGCTCCTAAAATTGGACATCCTCTCCCTGCAGCTCCCCAGCTTTTGGAGTTCCCACTACAGCAGGACAATAATTTTGTTTCTCCATCTCACAGTACAGTTTTTGTGCCTGTGCTTCAAGTGGTGAAGCAAAACTGTAGCTTCCCTGTTCAGCTGCAGTTCAGCTCTGGTAGAGGTCATAGATCCGTCTCTTAGCTGCACTTGAGAGAGAAAAAATGAAAGAAAAAAAGATAATTTCAGCAAAGGTCCACAGCTGGCAGATACTTTTCATCTGAGCTGTCTGTGACACTGCACTGATCAAATGGAGAAAAAATCTGTAGAATTCAGGGAATTCCCTCGGATTGCTCATCCTTATAGAGACTCCTTTACCAAGACTGGCAAATTTTTTACTGTGCAGGAAAGTCTGAAACAGTCAGAAGGAAATAAGATGCTTGTGGGAACCCAAGGTGTCAGCATTGCTGTCTCACAATTAATTGGTCCTTAATTAATTCCTTGTAGTAGTGCTGTTCTTAATTTTAAGAATACCTAAAGCACAGTAGTACAGACCAAATGCTGCTGAGTGCAAGTGGAGCATTTGTGAAGTAAAAACTGACATGGGGACTTTCTAAGGATCAGTTCCAGATCCCCATTCTTCCATCTCTGCTTTTGGTGGACAAAGGGCAACAAGCAGGACAAACTCTCTATATTCCTAAGAAATGAAGTGCAGAGGGTCCCATCCCTGCCAGCAACAATAAAAGTGAAGTGTATGTACTCAACAAGCCCCTCAGGAATGGTAACAAAATCTGGTGAATGCAAACAAGTCAATCTGGGTGGCTCTTTCTCAGCCCTGAAATGTTGCTCCTCCTGCACAGCCAGAGCTCACAACCCTCCTGCTCCATTCTGTTCTCTTTGTTTCAGTCCCGTGATCCAATCTGTAGTCCAGGCATCCAGCAGGGCCAAAACAGCTGTGGACAAAAGTTTTAGGGTGATTGTGGCTTTTTCTTGGGGTCTGTGAGAGCAGGAGTGATGCTGCTGGCTTTGAAAGGTACAGTTAGATGGAGCGTGCCTTAGGATATGAAGTCATGTCTGGAGCTGAAGGATATTAGTAGTTTTTCTCCATAGTAGTGGATGCCCGTACAAACAGGAGCTGGCTGGAGTTACGTCCACGTGAACTGCAGTTCTCTGCCCCTGTGCCTCACTTTGTTCTAGTTCTATTCATCTGTTTTGGAGTCAAGCACTATACCCTTAGTCAACAGGATCTTCTCTCCTAAATCCATAACCTCTCAAACTCTACCAGCCTTTAAAATGAGAGCTGTTGGCAAAGCAGCCCCTGTGTAGAGATGTGATAACACAAGAAGAGCATTAAATGATCCTGCCATCATGTAGTGGAGAGGCTTTTAGTCTGTACTTAAGACTTAAGCAATGAATTTGTCTTTCTTCCTATCATCTTGTGTGCAGCTCTGTTTTTCTGCCACTCAGGAAGAGTGGTTTAGAAAAGGCTGATAGTGGCCCTGAGTGGAAAACGGAAGCTGCTGCACTGGAAATTGGCTTTAAAAATATGACGCCACCACTACCACCTCCTGCAAACACCTTACTCAAAATGAAAGTTGCTCTAAAGTCCTCAGTCTCTGCTCTGGATCATAAAGCCTTGCAGCAGTTCCTAAGAGTCAGTATTCCCCCTGACAGAAAAAAGGCAATTCTGACCAAACAAGCTAATTTAGCCTAATGGAACAATCTGTCCATCTGCCTCAGGGTGATTGTTGTGTATTTGCAAGATGCTAAGGTTCAGAAGGCTTTTTTTCTTTAATCACTTAAGCATGATAATGCACTTTATGCTTGTTGTCCATTAAATTGTCCTCCTGGGTGACTTCTCCCACCCTCCTCTCCCTGCTGTAGTTGTGTAAAAGCCAGCCAGTCCCACCCCACAGCAGCAGCTGAACCCACAGTTAGCCCATTTCCTTCTCCTCCCTCAAGGCAGCTGGAAACCACCCTGGTTCCTGCCCACTGCTGGCACTACTGTGACTGCTGAGCCCTGACAGCACCGAGTGCCCGGAGTGCCCTGAGCCCCCCTCAGGGAGCACCCAGGCTCCAGGTGTCCCTGGTTCTGGTCAGGCTGCCCATGGCCAGCCCAGAGCTCACCACATCAACACTTGGAGTTCTCTGGAAAGAGCCACCTGCAGGAGGTGACTGGGGATAAACCTGCCACTGGTCCTGAGGGAAGTAAAGGCATCAAGGTGTTTCCCATTCCTGGATGCCCCCAGGATGTGACTGCCCCTGGATCCCTGGAAGTGTCCAAGGCCAGGCTGGATGGGGCTTGGAGCAGCCTGGGACATTGGAAGGTGTCCCATGACAGGGGGCTGGAACTACATGATCTTTAAGGACCCTTCCAATCCAAACCATTCCATGATTCCATGATTCGTCTTGCTGGAGCAGCACACCACACTCCAGGGTTGCCCAGGCTCCTTTATCATACACAGTCTCTGTAAAAGGAGCTCTACATGCTCTGAAGGTGCTTCTACATAACAACCAAACCAGTATAACCCATTATAACTCCCATAAGGGAAATGTCCTGTGCTGTGTTTCACTCTGACAGAGCTGTAAACACATTTGGACTGCCCACTCTGAAGCCATTAAGAGGAAAGTGTTTTGTCTGCTGGAAAAAAGCAAACCAGCAACCAAAAAGCCCTCAGGCTCCTTTTTGGGGTGTGTCAGTTCAAAAACATCTTCAGGAGGGTTTGGATTGAGCTGGTTCATGCATACACAGGATTATCCAGAGTGTCCTAATCTTGAGAGGATTGCAGAGAATCACGAGATGATTTCAGAATACCAAATGACTGAGTATTACAAAGGCAGAAGAAATACAGTATCAACAAAATGATGCAAGTGGTAACAGATAATGTAAGCAGTATAAACACTGACAGACTTTAAATTAGCTACAACCACAGAAGAACATGATCTTAGACTCACTATCAGTTGCTCTTGACAACAAAGTGCTTTGCTTACTGCAGTCAAACAGGCATATAAATATCAGGAATTATGAAGAAAGGAAATGTGAATCCAGTTGAAAAATCTTAATGTCATTGTGTACATTTCCAGTGCACTCAGTATTCTGAATGCTCTGTGGTTCTAGTCCAAAAGGGTGCAACAAAACTAGAAAAAGTACCAAGACATTTGACATGGTTATGACCATAGTGTGCACTCTGAACAGCTCCCATATGAGGAAGTTTTTCCACACTATTCACATCATTAAATTGTAGAATCCATTGCCACGGGGTTTTGCAAAGTTCAGCCAGGGTAGAACAGCTCCAGCTGGCACAGGTGTGTTGGTGACACCTGAGTTCAGAGCAGTCTGTGGGGGTGACAGACACTGACAGAGCCTTTGGGAACAGTTTTGGGAACTCACTTCGGCTTGAGTGAATTTGGGCCATAATTAATTAGGGTTCTGGGATGCATGTGAGCAAGATATGTAACAAGGGCTGGTGTTCTGTGGGAGAAGCAGGAACTGGACTGGGATGTTACATTACAGTGAGGCTGCTTTTAAATTGAAATTCAGGATTTGTGCATCAGCAGAAGCCTCCAAACTGGTTGATGCCTGTAATCCTTTTGTGGTTCCAGGAAGATTAACCACGAAATCCCCGCTGAATTCACACAAGACACTTAATCAGATACATCCATTATGCTTAAATTAAGGGTATGTTCCACTTCTCCAGAAATTCATCTTACTTTAGAGGCCTCTGCAGCTCTTCTCCAGTTCTATAAATGTATGTTATAAATAAATATACAACGGAAATTTCTAGTAACAAGCCTGTTTCAGGAACTGTGTTTGGTGCCATACACACAACTGTCCCTGTCTGGCCGTTTTTTTCCAACTCCTACGTGTGTTTCTCATATTTTCCAAGAGTGTGTCTGTGCTAGAGGTTCCTTGGTGCTCTCCTAAGGGCTGGAGAGCCTCAGTCCTTCTGTGAAGGAGGACATCTGCCTCCCGGGCTGCAAGGAACACACAACCCCAGGAAAATCCCTTCAAGCCTTGTCTGGGTCCCGGGCTCTGCCGTTGCTGCGGCTGGGTCCCTCACCCCAAGAACAGAGCTGCTTGTTCTCTCTGTGGAGTAGGAACAGTTGGGGGTTTGTTCAGTGTTATTTACTCAGCCCAAAAGAGAGGGAAAAAAAGGAGAATTATTTCAAATGGAAAGTGCCCATAGCAGCCAGGTAAACAAGAAACCCATGTGAAATAAAGCCAGACAGAGACAGGGTGTGTTTGTCTGCTCTTGCTCTTTGCAGTAGGCTCCAGGCAGGGATTTGTGCCTCCAACCTTCAGTAAGACTTGGAGAAAAACAAACAAACAAACAAACAAACAAACAAACAAACAAACAGCAGCTCTGGGAGTGGGTTCTCTTCCAGAGTCTGAAATCAGACCTCTTCCAGCCCAGACTGATCCTTCCCTCACTCTTGATATACATAAAGATACATTGCAGCCAGTAAAATTCCATCCTTCTCTTCTGTCTGGTCTAAAGTAATGGAATTCTGTATCATTGCTAATCACAGAGGTTTTGTTCACTTGGAAATAACACACAGAACCCCTTGATCCTTTTTAAGGTGCTTTTTCACACTTGCAGATCTGCTGTCTCTAAGTACAGCTCAAGAAGAGATGTGTCTTTATATCCAGAGGAAACAGTATCTTAGGGAAGAACTCTGCCACGAGCACTGAGGCTGATCCAGAGATCTGCTAAGTTGTGGATTTGCCATTCTTCACTACTGGGAGCCACAGGAGATCGCCAGCTAACATTTTAATGCCCCTTGTAATTGCAAAGCAGAGTCTGCTAGAAAATGGGAATCCCTCCTGTTGGAATTTTCACAGGGAATACCCCCATTTGACAATTTCCTTTCAGGAAATAATGATTTCCTCCATGGGATGAATCAAAAAATCAAATATACAGAAAACCTGCTGCTTTATGGCTTTCCAAATTTGTCTTTGCAAAATAAAACAATGGCAGAAGAAGGGGCTTCCCCCTCTTACACTCACTACGTTACAGCCAGAAGGGAAATCAATTTGTTCCAGGTGTTCTCTCACTTGACTCACTGCTAAAAGGAGAAGTCTTCATTTCTCTTCACACCTATAAAAAGCTGTGTGTGGGGGTGTGTCAGCACAGCAAAACAAGCAAACCACCACCCCAAACCTCAATATTTCCTCACAAAAAAAGATGAAGAGAATAGGCTCTGTCCAAAAATCCCCAGTCCTGTGACACCTTGTTTTTCATCCTCTTGTGGTTACAAAGAAGCCCCTATTTCCTCCAGAACCCCCTCAGTAATTGGCGCACTGGCTATGTCTGCCTAAATCAACCAATTTTCTGTCTGATTTACACATGGATTTTAATCTTTGGAATGTGCCTCTTCATCCCTTTGCATTCAGGGGCTGAGAGTGACCTGTTTGTGGGTCCTGAATGCAGGTGGAATAAATATTCCAAGTGTGGGCAATCACAGATGGCAGACCTCTGTCACTGGAGCCAGTTTTGCCCTCCTCAATGTCACAGCAGTATTCCTGCTCTCTGCATTCCCTGCTCTCAATTTAGGTGTCAAACCTTCTCTCCTCTTCATTAGCACACACAGATCAAAGTTCCAGAATTGCAGGAAATGAACAGAGGCAACAAGAGGTGAGAGGAAAAATTTCACGAAGGCCACAAACCTTTGCTTCCTTTCTACCTTGTACTTTTTTCCTTCTGCTGCACAAAAAGGCAGCTGGACAGTCCTCTCATCATTTTCCACTCACCAAAACAAGCTGTCTACCCTGACCTGACTCACACACTTCTTTTTGCCATGTTGAGCTTTGTGGTGAATTTTTTGTGTCAGTTTGTAGCTCTCAAACCTTTTCCATTTTGTGGCTCTAAACTGTCTTTTTTTGTTTCCCTGCTGTGCTGTAGATGCCAAGTTGGAGGCCATGCCAAGGCTTTGTATTTTACAATGGAAGTACTGATGAATAGAAGCTGATTAAGGCTTTCCATCCTGCTTTTTGGGAAGGAATGGGTTTTAGTGGAGCTGAGGTACTTCTGACCCAATACTATTGCAAGGCAAGGTGTGATATTAACACCACCCAATGTCTGGATTTGCACTGGTGACCCTGACAGCTCTCAGTGCTTGATGACTTTAGGTAAGGCTGGGATCCAAGGGCTGTGTGCCAAACATTGCCACCCTTTGCTTTTTTTCTCTCTAGAGAGTCTCATTTAAAATTTAGGTCTATTCTTATTAAGAATTTGAGGTGATCATGCCTACATTGCTGTGTACAGCCCACTAGGAAAAGAAATACCAGATCCCTGTCTTACACCATCCAGGATATTTCTGCATCTACTGCTTTGATATTGTTACGAACCAGTTTAAACACAGAAGAGCAAAGTAAACTAAGTCTGTGAATAAAACAGATCAAACCCAGAAAGGTTCAAAATATACCCAAAACCATTATTAAAACCAAATGAAGTTAGATGTTTGGTGCCAAAAAAATGATATATTTTATTTCATAGTAAAAGAAGCAAAGAGAAAGAAAGAGAAAAGGAAGAAATAGAAAAAGCGGGGTGGGGTGTCAGGGAGAGAGTGACAGGGGTTAGGTAGAAGCATATCACCCTTCCGGGGGTACCAACGATGTCTCGTTGCTTCCCTCCATCTGCTCTTCTTGGTGGTGAGGGTCCCCCACTGCTGCCGCCGAAAAGTATAGAATCCAGTGAATTAATAAACGTTTTGGGCCAGCTGGTAACACCCTGGTGCCTCCTGAGGGGGGCTAGGTTTGACACTGCCCCTCGCAACACTGTGGATCTGTTGCATCCTGTGCAGTGCTCTGGTGCAGGGTCTGAGGAAAGGCCATGACATCCCCTCTGTCCTTCATGTGGTTGCAGCTTCTCCCGGAGTGAAGGGCTCCTCAGCTGAGTTCCCCAGCACAGCAGAATGGGCATTCACTGCCTTGGACCAGAGGCTTTTTCACCACACACCCAAAGTCTCTCCTCCCCCCACCCTTTGGTGCGAGGGTCTGTGCAAGCCTGGCAGCTGATAGCCCTTGGGCTGCCGTCTCCAGCCCGGAGGTGCTGGGCTTGATCCCTCTGGGAATGTATCCCCAGACCTGAGCCGAATCCCTTTATCTTATCTCGAGTAGTGAGCAGTGTAGGGCCTTAGTCAGGGCGTGGTGGTCTTCTCTGCAGCTTTTGTAATACAGTTTTGCTATAATAGGCAAAAGTCCTTCATGAAGATGTTTAAGCCATAAATTGTAACATTTCAGTCTCTGACAGATATCCTTCCTGAAGTCATCTTCCACTGAGCATCCCTGGATGTGGGTGCTGGGAAACCTCTCAGTGCAAGATGAGAAGTAACTTGGCCCCTTTGAATTTTTTTCAAGCTACTCTTCATGTGTCTCATGGAATATTCTGAGTTGGAATGGATCCACAAGGATCATCGAGGCCAAGTCCTGGCCTCAGGACAACCCCAAAATCACAAGTTTCATTCCTGTGTGAAAGATTACATGTGTGTATATATAGTAGAAAAGTAAAAATATCTTTATTTTCATGGAAATTTTAAGTGTCAGCATTATTTTCCATCTAGAAATAGCTGGGTATCAGCAAGTGGTAGTCCCAGGCTGAGAAAGGACAAAGTAGGACGAACTCTCCTGAGCAGAAGATGGAAGAAGGTGGATTTCAGCTCCTGGCTGGCTCAGCTGTGGGGTTCGGCTTTGTTTAGTGAGTGGTGCGTTCTTCCTGTAACACGCCTTAAAAGGGAAGTTCTGATTGAGGTAGTGGTTTAGCTCTGAGTCATGCGAGTGAAATGCTCAGGCTGTTTCTCTGACAAATGCAAATCCAAATTTCTGAAAGTGGTCTCACCCCCCGAAGCTCACCGAGCTTTGTCTTTCCTAGCTGCAAATAACAGAAAGAAACGGGAAGACTCCTTTCCTGTCTCCTTACTCAAATTTATCTTTGTGAAGTGGCCTGATAAATGATTACAGGGACGGGAGCAGGGAGTGACACACAGAAAACGTCCAGGAAACATCTTTGTAATTGCACTGTGTTTGTTACCATGGAGATCTCGGGAAATGGCAGCGTTGGTGTTTGGCTGTTGAGCACCAGGTTCTGCACCTGAGAGAGGGTTTTCTGTCTTTTCCAATTCCTCTTCCACGAGGGCTGGCTGACCTTTCTCCCCTGAGCCATAAATATCTTTGTACATCAGTAAAAACCAGTGCTGTGAATATATGTACAAGTATCAGCCTGAAGAATGCTCAGTCCTAGTAAGTCACAGGTAGCTGAGTATTAAAAATCCAGAAAACATGGAATAATAAGAGCTGCCAACACAGTCAGCAAACAGTATCCCCCCAGCACCACGGATACTACAATTAGTAGGGCAAAGCCATATTACCTGTAATTGTTTTATTGCTATTTAGCAGAATATATTTCTTAGCAGGAACTGGGGCAGAAGGAGGGAGGGGAGGAGAAGGATCACAATAACTGGGATAGATACAGAGACTGGAGAGTGACGTGGCAGTGAATGGGCAGCAGGCAGGAGTTTGCCTTCCCTGAGCAAGCTGCATCAGTGAAGCAGAGTAGCTGGATGGAAGCTCTACAGTCAAACATTGACTGTTTTTACATTTTCCTAGCAATTGCAAACTGCCATCTGTAGGATTTTCTAGTCTAGGTTACACAAGGCCTGCTAACAGAAAATTCCAGCAGCTCTGCTAACCCTGGGTCGGATTTTATAATAACGTTTACACTGGTAACTGAGCACACTAAAGGTTCTCATTGGAAGCTTGGGTAGTCCAGGCCGGGAGCAAGGCTCACTGTGCCCTCTAGTGCACTCTGCCTGCAGCTCCACTGTCCCTTCACCAGGGAGGACACGAGGAGAAGGAAAATGAAGCTCTTCTCCCCAGCAGTGTCTTGGCACAGCAGATTTCTGCACGTCCTGCACAGGGCAAGGACTAGAATGACACCAGCATGGTACCGGAGCCGAGGCACAGCCCCAGTGGTTGTGATCTGGTGGGAGCTGACACCCACAGGAACCTGTGTGTTGCCTAAGCACAGATCAAAAAATGTACATTTGCAAGTGAGGAAAGAAAAACTGTGCTCTGATTTCCTTTTGTCCTAGATAAAGCCCATACAAAAAAATAAAAACAAAACCAAAAAACCTGTGGAATATGAGCATTTCTAGGTGTCAGGTTACAGCTGAGGTCCTAGATCTGTATGGGGCTATGCTGCCATCTCCTTTAAGTGCTGCCATGTTCCTTTAAGTTCCCCCCTGCAGAGCAGTACAGCACATTTCCAGAAAGGTTTCCCAGAAAGAAGCCCTCTAGCCATGTTGGGGTTTTCTTGCCATACATTGCTTATTACAGAGGTGTAAGGGGGTTCTGGATGGGTTTGTTCTTCTTGCACTGAGCTGTCCCAGGGACAGGAAGCTTGGAAGGTGGAAGTCACAGATTCTTATCACAGAATATTCTGAGTTGGAAGGGATGGACCAACAAGGATCATCAGGTCCAATTCTTAAGTGAATGGCCCATCCAGGAATCAAACCTACAAAGCTGGTGTTTTTAGCACCATGCTCTAACCAACTGAGCTGATCTCAAATTGTCTTATTTAATTCTCCAAGAATTCTGAATAAAGCATTGCTCTCCTCTTGTGGTCAGAGAACATTTTCTGTGTAACCAGCTTTGTGAGAGCCAAAGACCTTGTTGGCTATAAATGGGTGGGGTTGATGAAATAGGTAGCAGGCTTTGGGGAGAGAAGCCTTCTCAAATTGTTGCCTGGCTCTGATTTTCCACAGGACTCTATGTACTGGTGGGAGCAGGGGCCATCATGTCGGCAGTCGGGTTTTTTGGGTGCTGTGGAGCAGCGCGGGAGTCCCAGTGCTTAATCGGAACAGTGAGTAAAAGGCTTCCAGGGCCTGGGCTGTGCAGGAAAACCATCCAAAGCATTCAGTGCTTGGTGTCATTAATGGAAAGATCTTTACATTACACCTGAAAGGTCTTACGACCTCTTTTTGGCTAATCCAGTTTCTCTGGACTCAGTAGCCACCATGCTACTGCAGAGCTGGCATACATGTAGAGGTGCCCTTGTTTGTCCCTTGTGATGTATTCCCTGGAATTACCCTCTGATTTTCCTGAAGCTCCCTCTAAGCCACATCTTTGCCATTTCCCCTTTGTTGAATATGACAAGAATCTGCCTTGGCCTCCTCAGTAGCTTTAGTTCAGGGTGGGGTGTTGAAGCCTGAGGAGGACGAGGGGCTGGCTGGCAGTCCCTGTGAACAAGACACACTCATGTGAGACTCTCTCCTTCCTCTGCAGTTCTTTGCTTGCCTGTTGGTGATATTTGCAGGTGAGGTCACTGCTGGAGTATTTGCCTTCATAGGCAAGAAAGTGGTAAGTAGCAAACAGCCTCTAATGTAATAGTGGGGTAGTTACGGATTCCAGTGCCCACTGACCTGGCTCTTCCATAGGAAAACTTTCCAGGAGACTTTTCCCAGGAAGACTCTCTGACATTCTTATCTGCAGCCAATGAGAGCTTGTGTTATCACAAGTTTGGAATAGGATGAAGTTTTTGCCTTCTCTGTTCAAGAAAATGTGGAGGTGTGGTTCAGCCTCGAAGGAACATCAAGGGGAACTGTATGAAAAGAGGGTACTGCCCAGGAAAAGGGCAAACAAATTCAGGCACTAAACTTCCCCAGCTTAGAGTGTTTAACCAAAGCACAGAACAGAGCCTATGAACATTCTGACCCTCTGAATGCCACCAGGCCACAAACCCTCCTGGCTTTTGAGTCATCATACCTGTTTACCAGGCACAACTTTTTGCCCTGGAGGTTGAGGACACAATGTGAAAGTCTTGGATTGGGGGTGAGACTGATTTGCAACTCACTTAGAAAGTCTGATTTCTGCAGGCAATACAGGAAGCCCAGAAAATCTATGATGATGCTTACGAGGACTACATGAAAAACCCAGTGGGGAAGGTCAACAGTACCATCTATCGCTACCATGTGGCTGTGAGTACTCCTCCACCTTAACACCTCACTCCACTGCTCCACTGTCACACTGCCATCAGAATCCAGAATTCCTCCCTCTGAGGTATGGAAAAATAGAACTGAATGTACTTAAAATCAAGTCAGAGGCTCACAACCCTGAGAGTTTCCTGAGGGCTCTGTCGGAATTCTGGTTTTCGGATCTCTACATTTGAAAGTGCAATTAGCCAGGCTCTGAAATTTCTGATGCTTCTGGTCTTTGTGTTCAGAAGAAATGACTGTTATGGCCCTTCTGGATATTGAAATCCACAGATAAATACTCGCAAATGCAGAGAGAGGGAGAAATGTCTACATCCCCCTGCATCTGTCAGAGAAAATGTGACCTGTGTCCCAGGACCTACAGCGTGGCACATCCTGTCACTGGTTGAACTATGTAGGTGAAAGACCAAAAGCACATGTGTGACACAGTTCAGGCCACCCAAAAAGTGAATGTCTGAACCAGGGTTACAACCTGTGACTTCTTGAATCCTATTTGTGTCCATCCTGGATCTACACTGCCTCCCATGGAGAGCAAGCCCAAGCTTTGTTGCTCCTTACAGCAATTCCCACGTTCTTTAGAACAAACATTTCACAACCTCAGACCCTTTTGTCCTTCTCCCATAGCTCTTATTTTTGACCCAAAGAGGAATTCCAAGCATTTTGTGGGAGATAGGCAAACAGGAAAAACAAACCCTCTGAAACTCTGATTTATTACTGTCTCCAAAGCCAGCACGATGTTGTGTCAGAAATAAAATTCCAGCATTCTCTGCTGTAGCTTTTATGCATTGCCCATAATTCTGTATGTGATATTTGAACTTTCTGCATTCTCCCTTTAACAGCTCCTGTTTTCTTGTAAGCCAGGGATCTGCCTTTCCCAAATCCACTTGTTTGCTTTGTTATGAAATACCGTGATAAAAATCCCTTCTGGACATTGTTGTTAATACAAATGTGGCTGTTTGCTGTGGCCTCAGACAATTGAAACTAATTTTTGAGAATTCTGTTCCACACAGTTGGAACTCTACCAGAAACAGCAGTTTAAATATAGAGAATAAGGTTATTACTTGATCTGTACAGATTCTTTTTTTTAGTTATTGTCTCACTTTCAGTATAAAAGTAATAACTGACTTTCAGTATGAAACAGTCTGTGGTTTTCCCCTCTTTGATCCTTCATCTCTCTCTCATTCAGCTCCAGTGCTGTGGTAAAGGTAATGTGGAACAACAAACGGGATTACCCTGTCCAGAGAACATCCAGCTGCCAAAGGCAAGTGTCCTGTGTCCTGCTTGTTCTAATCACTTTTTCATGTCAGTTCTTTGTCGCTGTTATGTACCGAGAACAGCAAGTAACGACACAATCCAAGTTCAGGAAGAAAGTAGTTATTTAATTAATTATAATTTGGTTTCTAAAACTTGGTTCCCAAAGATGACAGGAGGTCATTGGATCTTGGACCAGCCACCCCCTGTCCTATTGGCTGAAGCTCACAACACCTACTTCAAAATATTATTTCACTGTGTACCATAACAACTCTGAAAAACAGATCCCAGGTGCACAGATAAAACCCAGTTTACAAAAAACCCGTAGCAATGTTTACCATGGCTTTCATGGCAACCACAGAGCTCTCACAGAATGCTGCAGAAAGCTGAAAAATTTCTCTACCAAAGCTTTTCAGCATCTACAGTTCTTTAGTAGAATTGGAGACATTCTGTAAGTAAAAGAAAGGAAGAAGTTCCTTTTTACCTTGCAAATTCCAGCATGAAATTCCTTATGGAATGGAGCAGAGTGGAGGCAGAATGAAGTTGGAGGTCATATTGCCCTCAGTTGTGACGCCTGTTTGTGGCATTCCATGGCAGCCGAGACAATATTACATCGTCTGAAAGGAAAAGGGAGAAGGAGGTAACAGAACAGGACCCCAAATTCCCTGTGGAGGCCGAATTTTGGCAAGTGCCCACCTTAGTCATGCATGGAGCCTCCTGACTAGAAACTTCATTGGTGTTAAGAAAGATATTTCTGTAATTTCTGTCTTTTCTGGAATCTGCTTGTGAGTACAGTGTCAAAATGAAGCACCAAACCTCCTGATTTAGCATAGCCTGTTATATAAAGGAGTTTAAATTTAGGGAAAACCGAGTGTAAGAAAATTATTTGCATGTGTCAGCCTTTCCAGGCAAGAGGTACAGATGTCTCACTAGAAAAGGGAAGATGCTGGGAAAATTATCCAACAAAACCCAAGGTTTAGATGTAGGAATCAGAATGGTGACTGCACTAACATTTTCATGTTTATCTGTTGTTCAGTAAGAACAGCTGATAGAATTGATTGAAATATAGATTTCCAGGCATAAAAAAATATTTTAATTTTGTTTTTAACAGAACTGCCTGGTTGAAATTCAGAATGTAATTGATACTAATCTGCACTTAGTTGGAATTGTTGGAATTGCAATTGCTAGCATCACAGTGAGTAAATCCATATTCTCAAATCTCTCCTTGAGCCCAGTACCCTGTCCTTTATTCAAAGCTTTGTGGAAGGTATTTTCCAGCAACTGGTGAGATTCCTCAATTCTTATCGTTTCCAGTGTGTCTTCTCCCTGGGAATTGCCCCCATCAGTGCAAGCAGAGCTGGGTGACTGCTTTACAAGTTCATTTTGTGTCCTTAGACAGGGTCCAAAGTAATGGTAATCTTTTGTTGTAATAGTAGGAAAGCAGAGTGCACATGAACCAAACTGAAAAGCAAAAGGCTGTAGCAGCATTTAATGTATTCCAAAACAACTGCAGGCTGATGCTTTAAATTCTTTAGGATACATTCCTTAGTTTTCATGAGGAATGGAGAATACCCACTGGAGCTGTGACCAATAGATGTCACCCTGTCCCAAGGACACAGCAGGACCGGCAGGCTGGGGCTCACCAGGCTTTAGCACAAAGCTTTTTCCAGCATGTCTGTGCCATGACTTCCTTCAGACTCAGACACCAGCAGCATGAGGAGCCATAATATTAGTAAAGAAACACTCCTTTAGCTGCTGGGAAGAGCAGGACGTTCACAGATTTATGTGGACACTGAAAAGCAGCTGAAGGGTTTCTGCAGGTAACAGAAACCATGCTGTGTGGATGGTGTGTGGATTAAACAATCCTGTGGTTTGTATGAAACACGAAGGGACTCAGAAATACAGCCAGGCAACGAGGGTGGGAAAGAGTTCAATAACATCAAGGACACACCAGAACCGGGATCATCTCCCCTTGGATCCCCACCTCAGACACAGCAAAGGTCCTGAAGTGACCACAGCCTCTTCAGCAGCAGAAATGCACCTGCACAATTTTCTGTGCTTGTTTCTGCCACTTGCTAGGCTGTGAGAGCTCAGCTGTGCCCGTCCGTAGGGGACGTGTGGGGAGGGGACATGAACCCAGTGCTTTAACTGCCCATCTCCCACCCTTAGCAGTGCAGCCGCAGGAGGGAGCTGCTTTGGAGAATCAACCTGTGGCAAGAAAGCAGAACCTCTGGCAACACCCACTGTTCTCTGCTTTTATCATTCCCTCTAGTTAACAAGTTTCCTGACGTAAGTGGGGTTATAGATTTAATGTACAGTCTTGCTCTTGAGCACAGGAACTATTAAGAGCTCAGCACCAGCTCCAGGGACTCTGGAATCACCCTCTGCTCTTACTCAAATATGTGTAATATTCCATGTAGAAGCATTCTGAAACACAGAACCTTCTGGTACAATACTAGGATACCACCAATAGTCACAGTTATTATGCGACTTAAATTGATGTTAATAACATTAATATTTGGGGCAGTTGTGCTTGTCTGGACATTTAGAACAAAGAACAGTGAAACCAGTGTGAACAGATAAAATCAGTGAAACCTCTTCCATGTTTTTTGGCTGATGTTTTGGGGTTTGTAGATGGAAGCAGTCACTACTCTGCCATTGGGACCTTCAGATTGTTCTGATATGCAAATTGTTTTATAATTGTTTTGTAAGTGGATCCCTAAATCACATCCCTTCTCTTCTAGATCTTTGGCATGATATTCAGCATGGTTCTGTGCTGTACGATCCGTAACATGAGAGAAATGATCTAAAACTGTCACTGCACAACTATGTCCCAGGAGTTCCAGACTAAGCTTACAAGAAGTGCTCTTCTACCCAATTTAATAATTGTAATGCATTTTAATCAGTGTTTTAACATACTGAGAGGAAAATATCCCATTAGGTGATCAGGTGAATTGTATTAGTTACAGTAAAACTGAAGTGAACAAAAAAAAGGGGTTTAAAATGTCCTTTTTAATGAAAAAAGCAAAGGTGCATCTAAGACTAATTTGATTTTTAATGTTTGTATATGTGCAATTAAGAGTTTACACATGTATAGACTTTGTGTAAGCACATGCATCTCTCTCCTTACAAATACATATGGATGTGAGCAGGTCCCTGGATGTGCAGTACCTTGTCTAGGTAAGTATGTGCAAATGGAACATGTTGTGTGTGCATCCAGAGTGTCCCTGCGCAGGATGTGCACATCCCACAGGGACACAGTGCTTGGAACCCTCTCACACTGAGCCCCTGTTTGCCAAGAATTAGCAGAGGAACAAATGCCATTGTAAAAAGTAAGACCTAGGATCCATTTTGTGACTTTATTTTCCAAAGCTTAAACAGAGTAGAACTAATAAAATTGGACTTTATTTAAAAAAATAATTATTGCCTAAGGGCCTGCTCCAGCAAACTTCAATTCATGTGAGTAGACCCACTGACTTCACTGTCATGCAGAGACTGGGTATTTATTTTTTGTAGGACTGGACCCTTCCTGCAAATACAGAAAGCTCTGGGGGAGAAAACATGTCCAAGGAGATCCAGGCTAAAGAAAGAGGGGGAAAGAGGTGGGAAGCTGGCAAGACCAGGCAGTCATTTGGGACCAACTGCAGTGCAAAGTGTGCTTAAGCTTCCCAAGCTAGGCTGAGATACACCAAAAAACCCAACTGTGAGTTCAAGGGGCCACTAAAATCCACATTCAGCAGCCCTTTTGTCCCAAAAGCCTCACTGTGGCTACAAACTGGTGCAGGAGTGGAGCCTAGGTCCAGAAAAGCAGCCCCTTTGTCAGATCTCTGGAGAATCTAACTGGCCTGTGGAAGCTAAACAAAGAGTGAAAGTGGTGAGAAAAAGACACACAGCACTTTAATATCCTCAGTTTCTGCTTCTGTGACTATCACAGCTTCCACAGGGCTCTTACCTCAACCTCTCGCCCTTTCCTGGGGGCGGAAGGCAGGAAAGAAAGATGGGACATTTTTACAAAGCCATGAAGTAAGTTTTCTTACTGGCACCTTTATTGCATGTCAGGTATAAAAATTACACTGTGTGCTTGAAATACCTCAGGGCTTGCGTTTACGTAGTTTGTTTCTATATTTTAGTTTTTCTATTTATCATATTTATTCATAAGAGAATGTTCCTTTTGAACCAGCCTAGAAGGGAGAAAGGGTGTCCCCAGAAAAATAAATTACATCAAAGGCTCAGGATCTCTTTAATTTTTAGCTTACTTGAGATAATTCACCATTTCAGAGAGCAGCTTTTTGCTAACTATACCCCCATAGCAGCAGATCTGGTGATCACCAGATGCCTGATGCAGTTGTTCCATACATGATGGAAAGAAGTTCAGTTAAACTACACGTTGCAATAGTCCAGTGTCTAAGAGGCCTTGGAATTTACAAGTCATGGGGTCTTTGTTCCACTGAAACACAGTAGAACAAAATGGATTATCATAATATGTGTATTCTAGAACATGTTTGTGTGGGATATACCACCCATTACCTATTATTTATTTTTTATCTCTTATTCCCCAAAGAAACTCAAACTCCCATCAGTTTTCTGTCACTTCAGGATTTGGGGTAGTGCTGCTGCTCCAAGTATCTGATTTAGTTGACACATTTTGCTGCCTTTTACATGGATTTCTCTTTTCCAATCATCCAACCACGAGCTTTGGCACTGCACTAAGAGCTGGGCATGGCAGGCACTGCCGACTGAGCCATGCCCAGGCTGAGCTTCAGGCTGGCAGGGACACATGAGATCACACACCAGGAAAGAGTCAGGCTCATGTCACTCTGTCACAGCTGATTAGCAATGGATGTTAATTAAAAACAGGGCCTGGGACCTCATTCTGCAAGAACCAGAACAGGAAACAGGGCTCTGATCTGCTGCTTGCTCCTAAGAAAGGCTCAGCTGGGAGAATGGCACTGGCAGCAAATCCATGAGGGTCTCAAGATGAAACTTAGAAATTAGTTTAACACAGCAGCCAGCAAAGCAATTTCCTGGCTCCCAGGTGCTCCTGGCTGTGTCCCTGCAATGGTTCTGCTCTGAAGAGATGATGGGGTAGTGCCCAGCTGGGGTGTGTTGTCCCAAGGTAGTACTGGCAGAAAGAAAAAAACTCTTGTAGAGTATAATTTTTACCACTCAGAGCAAGCCAGTTTTCCAGGAAAATCAGTAAAAATAGCACCACAGCCAGTGGTTCAGGTTCCAAGATTGTTGCCCTACAGGGATAGAAACTGATTGCAAATAAAGCAATTTCCTTCTGTTACATTCCCCATCATCATGACAGTATTCTATTCATTTTAAACACATCTACACATAATTGGGCTTCATTCCTCAAATTCATAGCACCAGAATGTAATGACAGGACCAGAGTTTATCTGTTTATTTATTATTTCTTGAGTAAGTTGGAAGATGCTCACTCCTGCTTTGAGATGCACTGAATGCCAAGGCAGCTTGCAGAACCTGCTGTTGCTTCCCCAGCCCTCCACTCCCCCAGAAGTACAAAACCACCCCAGTGCCTTAGGAAAACAGGAAAAAGTGGTACAAAAAAACCTTCTGTAAATTCAGACTCGAACCACCAAACTTTATGCTGAAGTGTTTTGGGTTTGTGATTTGTTTTTTTCTTCCTCTAAACAAGGCATTAATTTTCTGAGCATTCCTGCATAAGCTCTAGGGTTACTGTTATTTAGGTCTAGGGGATACTTGCACTGCATACCAGGAACAGGACAATACCTGTTACTGGTTTAGTTCTCTAAGTTATTGGTATAAATTAAGCTGGAAATCAACATGTTATTCATATACTAGTGCCTTTAACAGAATCCAGGGATAAAGGTCTTTTGTAGTTTCCTGCTGTTGTGAGGTGCTTAATATAATTGCAGTTTTCTCTGCATCTTAGTAACTGAAGGTATTTTTTAACTCATTGAAAGAGTTACTGCCACATAAGGCAGCAAAAATACCCATTTATCCTGTCCTTGGTGCCTGTGTCAGAGGAAAGTGACAAAAGATCAGATCCCTCCAGGTGATAATTCTGAAAGCACATCAAACACATTTTCTTGTTCTCCTGTCAAACAGTTTGTTCTAAAGCATAAAGATGTAAGTTGTTGATGCCCTTATTGTGTCTCTAAACATCCCTTATTCACATTTCCCTCGTCTAATTTTTCTAAGTAACTGATTTCAGTGGGAGCTTCCTTTGTCACAGGGAAACCTCAGCCAGTTTTGGTACCTCTCAGACCACACAGCAGCTGATGAAGCTCAGCCCTGTGACATCCCTACAATGAAGTGTCGTATTTCACTGGTCTTGATACTGATCGTTTTATAACAAAACACGTTTCATGTGTCTTGAAAAAGAAATTGAGTTGTCTTAAGCCCTCAAATGCTGTATTGTACAGCCTTTGCAGGCTACGGATTAACAGCATCGAATGCTGTTCATAGAAAATGTACATAAATAAAGCTTTTCAATCTTTTTCCTCTCTATTGGTGCTCCAGCCACGAGGTTCTCCAAAACACAAACCACTTCCAGAATAACGTGTATGGTAGAGCATAAATTCTGATTTTGGTCAGAACTGGCTTTTCGGTTCATGCCAACAAGTCTGTGGCAGAATTACTTACCTCTTGCTTTGAGAGAAAACAAACTTAACTCTGTGGCTGAAATTAGCTTTCGATTCCCTACGATGTGTTCCGAAGTGGCGTTTTGTGTCTTGAATTTGAAACAACTGCCTAATAAAAATAACCTGGAATAAACGACTCCCGGAGAGAACTCGATCCGCGCGGCCAGAGCCCCCCGCCCCTACCCCCCCCCCAGGCCCTGAGGGCACCCCGGGGCTGCCTCCGCCTCACCTGCTGCATCCAGGACACCGAGTATGCTCCAGGTGACGGAGCAGTCCTCGGCCAGCGAGGCAGGCAGGGCCCCGGAATGGGGACCGGGATAGGATCGGGATCGGGATGCAGATCGGGACCCGTCAAGATCCGAACGCGGCACCCCCAGAATTCCCCTCAGGCACCCGCGTGCCGGGTAGGCCCCGCCCATTGAGGGCGGGACAGCGGGTGGTGCTCGCTCCCCATTGGCTGCTCGTGCTGCGGGCGGGGCGGTGCCACAATCCCAGAGTGGTTTGGGCGGGAAGGGACCTTAAAGCTCATCCCATTCCCCCCTGCCATGGGCAGGGACATCTTCCACTGTCCCAGGCTGCTCCAAACCCCGTCCAACCTGGCCTTGGACACTTCCAGGGATCCGGGGGCAGCTACAACTTCTCTGGGCAACCTGTGCGAGGGCCTCACCACCCTCACAGGGAGCAATTTCTTCCTAATATCCAATATCCACAAACCTACTGTCTGTGTGAAGCCATTCCCCCTTGTCCTGTCTTCCTTGTAGTCTCCCTTCAGGTACTGGAAGGCCACAGTACGGTCACCCCGAAGTTCCTCTTCTCCAGGGCTGCAGGCAGCTCTGCAGGTGGGGTCTCACCTGAGCAGGGCACACGGGCAGAATTCCCCCCGCAGATGCTGCCCACGCCGCTTTAGACGCGGCGCTTTTCCGCGGGGAAGCGGCGGCGGCCCGGCGGGCGCGGGGCGGAGC
>VZTI01001199.1:421570-455962 GCA_013397865.1 Struthidea cinerea | reverse complement strand
ACAGCGCCCCCTGTGGGCCGGGCCGTGCCGCCGCAGCCCCGCGCGGGTGCGGAGCCCGCGCCGCTGTTTCCCACACGAGGAACCAGGGAGAGCGCGGGCTCTTCCTTGTCTCTCCTTCTCCTTCCCCGGGCTCCATATGTTAACGCGTTCGGGTTTGTGCTTCTCTGAGCATCTGCCGCGGGCGCGGAGCGCCGGGAGCAGCCGGGGCTCCATCCCCGTGGCCCCCCAGCCCGGAGCCCCCAGCCCGTTCTGTGATCTCCCCACCGGGACTGAGATGCGGACAAAAGGTGAAGGTGTTTGGATTGCCTGCAAATCCATCGCTCAGTTATGTGAAAAGGATCTTAGGATAAATGGAAGGTAACAAACTCTTGTCTGTAAGGAATCATCACCTTAACAGGGATTTACCACTGGACATGGGGGTCTTAAAGTTGAACATGAAATCTGCTTAAAGGTCAGAGGGACACAGTCCTCCGAGGGCATGGAAATGGATAGTTAAATAGATATGTTAGCCCAACGCAAATGTCTCAATTTGGCCTTTTCTGAAGTGCAAAAGAAGACACATTAGTTATTTTTCTCTCAATGATTTTGCATAGGCATTAGCCATAAAAGTAGACTTGGTTTTTGTTTGTAGTGAAGAGAAATCTGTCAGGCCATAAAGGACATCACAATAACTTCGCAGTGCTGCTGGTACTGTAAGTAGGCCAAGTACCTTTTTTGTGTTTGGCTAAGTACAAGTGCTGCTTAATAGTAAACAGAATTATATTTTCCTGGGCTAAATACCATTTTTAACAGTCCAGACACCTTGCGAAAGCTCTGGCTGATCTTAAAGCTGAACACTTTGTTTCTTTGGCATTTACCAGATACCATAAGGGCTGCTTTGTTCAATAAATAACTATTTCCCAATTTTTTTCTACAATTCCTGTGCTCTTCACCAACTAGAGAGCAGCAGTTCACGTTGCAGCTCTTTCTTTGAGAGCTTGGGAGACCACAGCTCCTCTGTGTGATACACAGAAGGGGCTGGGCATACGAGACTTCTCACCACCAGAAAATATTTGTAACTTACTTGTAACTAACCTTTCCTGCTCCAAACAGTTTTAGAAATAGTCTTGTACAAAATTAGCCATAACTGGATCATCTACACCATAGGTGTAAGGGATCAGTTTTACAGAAGTAGGGCTCCCACTGCTCCTGCAGATGCTCTGGATTTTCTGTAAATTTCAAACGTGTTTTTGGAGAATTTAAATTTTCAAACTTTGCCTGTGAAGGCATTTCTTTATCACCAAATTATGCACCTGATAATTGCAGCTCATACCTTGTGTAGCATCCATGACGCGTATTCAAATTACCATGGATTGTTTGAGGTTGGAAGGGACCTCTGGAGCTCATCTGGTCCAAACCCCTGCGCCAGGGGGGCACCAGCAGGTTCCCTTGGGCTTTCTCACAGGTTTTGCTGCAGATGAAATAAAATGAAGGTGTTCGGAATAGAGAAGCAGATTCTAGGAACATTTGTTGAAAACTGCAATCCTGAAAGCAAGATTTTTCTAACAATGTTAAATTTCATTTCGTGTCCTGTGAATTCTGGTTCCTTTATTTACTATTTCAAGCAAAGATGTGAATGGAGTATCTAATTTCTTGGGAGTTACAATCTCAGTGGAAAGGAAACAGTTGTTAGTTTACTTAATTACATGCCTTACTTTCCTTTATTCCTGACTCTGCACTTCTCACCTGTGCATGTTCAGCACACAGGGTGGGCTCAGCTCTCCTTCCACACCTAGGGGACCTGTTGACCTGTGGGGAAAAAGGGGAATTTTTGAGTTTTGCTTTCAGTTTGATGGCACCACACTCCCCTTGTGGAGAATGGAGCGAAAAGTTTTGAAGCTTCAGTGATTCCTCAGTGCTCACAAAAACAGGTGTATTTCAAACTGTATTTCAGCAGGAAAGGCGGGGGGGGTATGCCATTCATGTAGAGCCATGGAGAAGCATTCCCAATAAACACACGTCTGGACAACAGCAGGGAGGACACAGATCTACAGTGTCTAAACTAATATTACATAGGTGGAAAAATACTGTTGCTAATTTGAAGGCTGTAAGTATGTGTCAAAATCTATTTAAAATGTTCAATACCAAGAGTGTGTGTGGCTTCTTTTTTAACTCTGAAATATATCAAGTGAAGTATGTGAACTCTGAAATAAATTAATATCAAATTCTGAAATCTGTCAATATATTGAATCTCTGAGCATGTGTTTACAAAATATCTGGGATTTATGGGCAAAGGCTGATACATCCACACATATGGATGTATCATATGTGAAGGAGACACAGTTATGTCTCCTTCCTCCCCAAAGTAAATTCATGTAGGTTCTAAATACAAACATGCAGCCTTTATGGTTCTTTTCTGCCTGTCTCAGAATACCCAATTAATTGAAGCAACTAATGATACACCTTCAGAATAAATCTTTGTGCACACCAGTTTGCAAACCAAATATGCAGTACACTTTTATTTCTCTTCAGGTGTGAGCAGAGCAGTACATTTCACCCGCATTCCATTGAAAGCTTTACTTGTTACAGAGCTTCTGTGGCTTAGTGCAATAGTTTGTCCTGACCCGCTCACGGACACAGTCACTGTAGTCAGTGTTGCACTTGCCACACTTGCAGCTCACAGCCACGGGGTAGGAGTAGTAGGGGATGGTGTGGTGAGGGCAGCCCGGGATCAGTGCTGTCCGGTACAGCATCTCTTTGTATGTGCACACATTCTGGGACAGAGCACTCTTGAGGAGCAGCTTCTTGCCATTGCTGTCCTACAAAGAGAAGAGAAATGTGTTGTTTCATGGAAGCACATGCGTGTCAGAATGTCCTGTGTAGTGCAGAGACCAAAACTCATACACTGAGCCTGGCCCTGACACTACTCAGTTCAGAGCTCTGATTGTGACCAGGGCTTCCTCCCCACACAGATACATTCACCTTGTTTTCATGGTTTAACTAATCCACTTGGCTCAGAGTGTTCCCTGTGCTTCGTGATCTCTTTTGGCTCCCTGCTGCCCAAGCTGGAACTCAAAATGCTGTGTTGAACAGTGAAGTGGTGTGCAGTGGTGTGGCTGCTGCAGAGTTGTCCCCACAGCCAGCTGAGGTAGCAGCAGTGCGAGCAGAAGTTACCTAAATTATTTACATTAATTAAGAGTGACCCAATATAATCTGCCCCTCACTTGTTCCATCCTACCCTCACACACTGCCCACAGAGGCTCTGCAGTGGCAGCAGCAGTCAGGTTTCTGCTGTGCCACTGGTTTTGTCAACTCCATAGTTCCAGAGGCTTGGCATTTTTCATCCATACCTTTGCAAAAAACTAACTTGAAAACATGGTGACAGTGCAGTTTTTCTGTCTGTGATAAACTCTATTAGAATTAATGATTTATACACTATTTTCTGTCAGAACAGACCCTTGGTTTGCAGTGGTGGCTGTTACAGAAACATCTGCCTAGAGCAGAGCAGTGCTTCGTACCCGAGTCATGCAGAATCCAGAGCAGATGGTGGTGTTGATGGCCAGGCAATAGGCACATTCCCGTTTCTCCACATGGATTGTGTACTCAGAAGGAGCACAAAGTGATGCTGTTTGTCCAAAAGTCAGGCCAAAGAGGAGAGACATCACAAAGAAGGGACTCATGCTGGATGGGGAAGAACAAACAGAGCAAACCACAGGTAAAACGGGACAGGCCTTCCAGCCCTGTCCTCAGCATTCGACAGGAACAGGCAAGACAGTCACAGACTTGGAGTAATCTTAACGTTTCTAGCTATAGCCCGACGATTTCTTTCCAATCTCAGACCTTACTGAAATAATACTGACCATTAAGCAGAGAACACTGGCAAAGAGGTCATTAACAACATAGAACAAATTCACTTTCCCCCCACTAAAGCATATGACATGGAACTTGTCACTAATGAGTGATAAAATCCTGACACAGAACAAATAACAGGAGCTGAAAGATTTGAAAGTGTGACATGTAAGAGAACACGAGCTCTAGAATTAACCAGAGATATTAAAATAATCTCACTGTTTTTAAATAATTTTCTAAAGAAAGCATCTTATAAAATGTTAAAGAGAGAAGACAAGGCTGTGCATATCAGGCATAAAACTGGATTTTTCAATTTCCAGTGGCTTAGAGGCATGATGAGATGGGAACACTGCCAAGATTTAAATAATAGATTCAAGCAAATTACAATAAAGAATATCAGCAAAGAGTTCAGCTCAATGAATCCTGCTTTATCTGTCTGTTGTGCTGACCTCATTTCTCAGACCTACGGGGGGATCCCAAGAACAAAGCCTTGATTAGCTCCAAGACAATTTCAGGAACTACTCTAGAGCCTCTAAATGACAAACTTTAAATGACAGTGTCTACCAACATCTGGACATCACCCTCTAGTCTCTTCTAGCTGCCAGTTTCCCACAGCAAAGCCATCCATTACACAGGCTGGTTTACCCTGTAGCTGCAACACCATCAGTCTGGAAAGACCAACCTCTTGTCAGCAGAATTCTTCCCTATTACAGGAACCTGATTCTGCCTTGAGCTGGGAGAGGCAGTGACCCAGCACAAGCTCTGTGTGTGCTTTATACTCTCCAGGCTAATTCCAGGCTGATCTTACTGTTTATATAATTGCATCTGAATTGCTGCTTTCTTATCACAAAGTCATCTATTGAAAATTCATACTGAACCACAAAGTAAATGTGATAGGAACAAACATGTCCATAATATCCTAACCTGGAAACTGGAGCTGGAAATCTAATTATATTAACAGTCATTCTCTCCTCAGGCTTTTAAACTAACCAGTGCTTTTAAAAAGTTGTTATTATTGATTAATTTAATCACTCCATAGGACAGCAAGACCATGGCAGGAAGGCTGACATGGATATGGAGTTCTCCACAATCACAGATGATGAGTTTTACACCTGTGTTTTGCTAAGGTTTAATGAGCTCTGGTTCACTCTGTTTGCTCCTTACCAGGCAGACAGAGCTGGGAGATGCTGGCACAGGTTGCCCAGAGGAGCTGTGGCTGTCCCATCCCTGGAACTGTTCCAGGTTGGAGCAACATGGTCTAGAGGAAGGTGTCCCTGCCCATGGCAGGGGGTGGGATGGGATGAGCTTTAAGGTCCCTTCCAACCCAAACCATTCTGGGATTCTCTAAGTCTATGCAGTGCCCATGAAGCAACAAATCTGAAATCAAACCAACTGCTCTGCAGCCTGCTCAGGCACAGCCTGTCTTACCTGCTCAAGCAAAACACACTCTTAAATTGTCTGGCCTGGAACCTACTCAGCAAATATTGAAGTAACAAGCAATTCACTCAATACTAATTGATAGGGAAAAAACTTTTACAAAATCACTCTTCACAGCACAGTAAGAAGTAAAATATTGCATCAATACCAATGAAACAATGTCCTCAGATGTGGGAAAAACACTCACATTTGGGGAAGCAAGAGGGAGAACAGGTCGACAAAGCCACTATTCTCTGTCAGCCTTTCCCTGAGCTCCCTGCCTGCAGCTCTGGGAACACGTGCCCTTCCCGGTAATCACCTAACTCCCATTTGGAATTTGATCTGATGGATGTCTTATGCAGGTCAACCACATTTCCTGATTTACATAGCCATAAGAAATATGGGAAACATGAGTTTGAGGTGTTAAATGTGGTCACTTTGAGCTGTTGGTGGAGTGATCCAGTCAGTCCCAACTGGTGTTCAACTAATTCCTGAATAATAGTGTCTCCTTTTCCTGTGGTTTTCACACACAGGTCTGTGTCCTGGGCTAATTTTTCAAGCATCTTTTGGATAACATAATAGAGGTTTTGTTCTATTAAGACTAGCCAAATGCTTTCTGTTTTCATGGAATCTTTAATTCTGGGTTAATTTCTGCCATATAATTTCTCAGGAATTAAATATAATTTAATTATATTTAAACCTCTTTCTGGCTTAGGGACATGAACAGAGTATTAATTGTACTCTTTGTAACATCTGTCCATCTCACTTAGCAACAGGAGTGTAATGCTCACTTTGCTACTACCCCACTATGTTATTTAGCTCTGGATTTTTCTGCTATATTTGAAATACAAACACTCAGGTTCTCCCAATATACACTGCACAACTCACACATACATAACGTATATGTTTATATATACACACTGTACATACACATACACACTACATATACGTGTATGGGCTTGGCTGTTTAAAGCTTTAATCACAGAAAAGAATGTTTGTTCTTGGGAAATACAAAGTGTATTTCAAAGGACGCAAAGAACCTGAAAGGGAAAGAACACAATTCATAAAACTAAAACCTGGAGAGGACAAAAAGCACTCAAAGTAAATTAAAAAACAGCATTCCTAAAGCAAAAATATCACATGTGACCCTTGCATGCACAGCTGATTCTTTCCTCTAAAGAATTCACAGCTTTAGGCAGTTGGAGCTGGATTTGTGCACCCTGGAGACCCCCACAGCCAGGTTTAAAGTGTCTCAACACCCCCTATAAGAACATAGGAGAGAACAGGTCAGAGTGTGAAGACATGTACTCTTTGCTGCCTCAAAGTGCCAATTTCTCTGAGTTGAGAAAAATGGGTGTAAGGAGGAGGGGATTGAGATTAGGGTAAAAAAAGTGGTTTAAGAATTTGCTTTAAGAAGATTTAGGGAAATGTCTGCAAACATCAGTACCAAATTATAACAATGCTTTAAAGTCATAATGAAGATGAAAAAGAGACTGCAACAATAAAAACTATAGCAATAAAAATAGAGAAAACCAACAATAACTGTTCGAGGTGAGAAAATGCAGAAAACTTGTACAGGAAGCTGAAGAGTAAGAAATACACTTTTGCCAGGCCAGAGGCCAATAATAAAGTCAGGGAACATTACCAGCCAAAGACAAGCTGTTGATGCAGAGTAAGTACAAAGGCTTCAGCAAGTACTTGTGCTTTTAAAAACACAGTGACTGAAAACCACACAACAAAAATTATTAAATAAATCATATAAGGAATAAATATTTTAAACTCAACATGATTAGTTAACTAATGCTCATTTCAACAAGTCTGGAATACTGAGGAAATTTCAAAACGTTAAAAGAAAGTGCTAATACTATGGCAATATTTAAGGAGGGAGTGTTGACCCAGGTAACTCTCCACCAGCCAGGTAAAATAACAGAAAATTGATACAGGATTTGAGCAATAAAAAATTAACAGATGAAAACATAATTACTGTTGTTACATAAAATAGGTCATGCCACACAAACCCTATTTCATTGTTTGCAGTGATTACAAATTTGGTTGTTAAGGCAATTGCACAGATGCAATGTCTTTGGTTCCATCTGTCCAGAGCCCCCCTGTCAGGAAGGTTTAGAGCTGTCAGGCAGAGCCCAGTGTGGTGGATACTGAATGCTGGAACCACTGGAGCAGTCAGTATAGTCTCAGCAGTGCCTTTATTCACTGCAATGTTTTTACCCAGCCTCTCAACACACTGCAGTGCACTAGAGAAATACCTGACCAGGTATTAAGAATGAAAATGCATTTATCTGGAAGGGCAATAAATTAGTCGGAGTGGAGCTTGGGACCAATGTGACTGCTGCTTATCATCTCAGCCCCATGCTGATATGGTCACAGAACCTCTTGGCTGCTACCTCTCCCTTGCTGGCACCATTATCCTGCCCATCTAAAGAGCACCAGGGTCGTATTCACATATCTTCAGTAATTTACACAAATTATGAAGCTGGTAAAAAACCTCCTGGATTGTCCTTCTGACTACAACCATGGAGCTCATTCACTACTGACCTCTCTGATGGGAGTGAGATCCCACGAGCTACAGGGAGCAGCAAGACAAAAGACTGGCAGGACAACAAAGTCCAGTGTCACAATCTGTGAGTGCCTGAGGCTTCTTCCATACAGTTTCCTAAAATCCATCATCCACAGTCTGATGCTCATGGATCCATTTCTTTGGTTGCCCTCCTGCTGACCTGCAGAGACTCAGTGACAGAAATTTTTAATGTGCTTCTATAGCCCAGCTTTGCAGCCCTGTTCTGCAACAGCCAGTTACATAGTTAATTATTTATCTTTAACCTTTCTGTTAACTAAACCAATTCATTCCCTGACATCAGTGATTTTACACTTTCATTAAGTGAATGATGGTGTGCTGATGTTCTACAGGAAGTCTTTCAAGTGATATCTGTAAATAGAATTTAGTAATTATAAAAACCTTGGGTTAATTCCCCAGGAGTCTCTGTATGGGCTACAGAAATTCAGTGCATACCAGAAGCTCATCTATAACAGTAATTTAATAGGATTCTCTGTCACTGACCAATGCCTGAAATAAAAGTAGGAACAATGAGAAGTTATCAGACATTATTCCTACTCACCCTGCCCCTGGTAGTGGTACAACACAAAGAAAACTTTGTGATCTCGTGAGCAGGTTACTTACAGAGCAGGGCCACTCTTATTTCCACAAAATATGGAACAATAGATAGTAAAGTAAAAACATGTCCACACTTGCAAACAACCAAGAATTGGAAGCTCTGCTGATGAAAAACAGACAAAACCAATGAGATTCTGAAAGATGAGTATTCTGGTAGAGGAATTATTTCCAACCCCATCCTGTTTCAGCCCTCCACTGATAAAAGGAAATAAGATCCTGATATGCTGCCATAGAAACAAGTGTTTTTGCCAGGTTTTGCATTTAAACAGCCTGTAGCTGCTGAATTTTCAAAGCTAATCTGCCTATTGCCAGTCTCTGTAACAGCCCGAAACACAGCTCTCATCTCTGAAATTTATAGATTCACAGACTGTTCTTCTCTTTCTTTCCTAGGATTAGCTGCAGCATTTCCTATCAACCACAGATTAAAACAGCAAATCTCTTTGTTGCATATCATATGCCAGCAATCTCCATTTATGGTCTGAAAATACTTCATAATCCTATTTGCTGTTTGGCTCAGACAATAGAGCCCTTTGGATTTGGTTTCATTTCTTTGGAAAGCGCTAGATATTTCTGTTAGTCTGAGATACACAATCACTGTGCTGAGGGCAAATCTAAACAAAAAACCAAACAACAAACCACCACCAAAGACAATCCAGAAGCCTTCTGCAGTATTGTCAAGGATGAACGGATACCAACCCAGGATCATAATAATGCTAAAGGTAAAAGTCTGCCCCAGGTGTGACAGCCTAAGACCTGCCAGGTGAATGCCTCCCAACAGGGAAGCCACTCTCAGATTCCAACTAAAAATGAAAATAGCTGTAAGGAAGGAAAAGGGAAGGCTGTTTTTCCTCAGGAACTCTTCCTCTCCAAGATACTCCTGGTAGAAGCAAGGCACACTGCATTCAACTTGTCACTCCTGGGTGAGTCCTAACAGTGAGATTTCTTCAGATTTGTTCTTATTTTCCACATTCTATTTTGCACACTCTGCTCTTGCAGCTTTATACAACACAGATTTGTAAACACCACTGGGAAATGACTTTCAGTAGTGTTGAGTGGCAATTACATGTCCCTGGAAGTGCCTGTACGTGCATTCCCTGTTCTGGAGTTTTAAATTCTGGCAGTGGTTACATTCTTCTTGTTCAGCTAAAATACAACATGTGAGTTTTCTCAAGTTATCAAAATAAGCTTGAGGTCTGGGAGGAAATACTTGTAATATTGCATCAAGTTTTGTCACCGTTCTAGATCTGCATTCATGACACAGTAGGTACCAACCCACACTGTCACTACAAGGTACTGTGCATTTAACAACAAAGAAAACAGACCAAAGAGAGAGATTTGGGGCTCCCTTGCTGGGGAAAGGCCTCTCTTTACACAGGGCCACCACAAAGGATGAGACTCTTGCTGAATCTCTCAGTATTATGCAGTATAGAAGTTAACTCTAAGTACTGGGTAATAACAGGGATTGGAACATTCATTTTAAAAGTTCAGCTTCTGAGTAAACCCCCAACACTGTGTACTAATGGAATAAAAGGCTGATAATTTTGAAATTTCCTGTGCTTAATAAAACCATGGATGGACAAATGACACCAACTTGTCATTTGAGTATTTTATGAGAGCACCAAGACAAGCATTAGAATAGAACAGGTAAATGCTCAGTATTTGTCTTTTCAGAACTGAATTTTCAATTCAATTTTATATTTATATTGAAGAAAAATAGGATATTTACTAAAAAATGCTACTAAAAATGTAACATTACATATATGCATAGATTTTAACAGACCAAACATATTTGCATTATATAATATAAATACTTCTGTATAAATTGCTTAAAATATTGAAAATCAGGTTCTGAAATGTAAATTTCCTCAGTAGAACCTGACTGTAAGTTTGCAGAACTCAAGTAATGTCTTCTCCCCTTGTAATCTTCAAAAGTTCTCACTAGTTGACTTGCCCTAGCTACCCTGCCAGTCCTGATCCCACATCAGCAGCTTCTGTTCCAGACAAAAATAAGGCCTGCAATGCCACAAAATTCTGCTGCTGACTAGTAACAGAGTAAAATTCTCACAATCATGTTTTCTATACCTCTATAAACAATTACTTTCTACTATAGCAAAGTGAACTCTTACTTTTTGATTCTATTAAGTCGGCAAACTTATTTTGTGAGTCCTGCAGCTGAGCCTTGATGTCTTCTATCGTCTTTTTCATCACTCTTTATGGTCAGAGCTGAAATCTAAAAGAATGAGGATAATATGATAATGAAGTGTAGAAAAAGGACAGATTTTATTTTCATTTGTCCCTGTGTATAACAAGCAGACATTCAAGTTAGATACGGTGGTTGGTCCTAGCCAAATATTGATCAAGTCATGAAAAAGTTCTCCAAAATCAAAGCACAAATTCCAACAGAATTAAAAGCAGAATTAAAGAGCATTTACACTTGCTGGACTTCTCTGTGAAGTGACTACAGGTTTCCTTAAGCAGATTGCACAAGTATCTCAAAGTGGTACTTCTCAAAGAGAGAAAAAACCCATAATTTGTCACAGGAATGCACAAACTTTGTGGACCTGAGGATTAACAATGTGATGACCTTTACAATTTAACAGCTAAATGCACCTGCTCACACCAGCACAGTTCTCAGCACAAAAACTGTTTCACACAAAAAAAAAATTTGTCTGTATTACTTACTCCTTCAAGAGATCTCTATTTTCACATATCTCGTCTTCCAGTTTTAAACCGGGTTTTTCATTTTCAAACTAATTTCAAAGGGAATAAATAGAAAACCACATTGTTATTGAAAACTACACTAGAAATACACTTTTGTTTCTCAAATCTCACATGAAAAAGTAATTTTGTTCATCAGAAGACAGAAGTCTGTTTTATCTGGTATTCCATGCTGAGTCATCTTTTGCAGGAAAGGCAGAATAATAAACAGTAATTTACCAGCAACTGAAACATTTGCAGCTATGTTCTTCATCCACACATTCACACAGGACAGGTGCACACCCCTGCTCAGAATAATCATTTTCTCAATGCAAAAATCAACATGCAACATTTATTTAGTATTTAATTGTATTAATAATATTGTCATGCTAAATCAGGAAGCACTTTCTCTTTACTTCATCTATTCAATGTATATTGTACAATACTGGCCTGAAATTCTTCAATGGCTTTATGCTGTGCTTCAAAAACCTTTCTATTTTCCTGCAGTTTCTTTCTGGTTTAGTTCTGATTTCACAGTCAGTTTCCACTGCTTGATCTTCTCAGTCTCTTTGTAGATATTTGAGTACAATTCATTCATTGTTTCTATACTCCAGTAAAACAAGTTCCACAATTTAATCTCAAATACTATTTAATTAATAATGTTATAAATACGTATTTATCTCTTAGAAACATCACAAGAGTAAATTCTTTTCCACAAAGGGTGACACAAGCTTATGTACATGATTAGGAACTGAAGTTTATGTCTTAGTGCACCCGCTGTGTCTGCATGAACAGACACTGCAGGACAAGTGGGAGATAAAACACAAGTGAAAACCCCCCTGCTGTCTTCAGCCATCACCAGAAAGATCGTCTTAAAGATATGGATAACTGCACTCCACCAAAATCAGCATCCTGGCAGTGTTGTACAGGCAGTGCTGGGTCAGTGCTCTGGGCAGGTAAGGGCAGCACAGGAGCTCACAGGGCACCCTGGTTTAGGTGTGATGTCCCCTAACACTCCCCGTGTCTTGGCTGCATCACGATATTGCTGCAGTCCTGTCTGGACTTTAAGAGCTGCCAGGATTAAAAGAAGTTCAGTCCTCAGGGATACGAAAATCAGTAGGAGAATGGCAAGAAATGAGTTCCATTTTGTGGCAGCAAACAGCATTTTGTATCTGGGAAGCACAGAAGCTACTGAAAAAAATGAGCTTTGCTGAGTTGTACTGAAGCAGAAGAATGTTGGTGAAGACACTGTGAGAAGAATCAAATTCTTGAGGAAACCGCTCCACTAAATTCATTGTTTATAAATAAAATAAAGCCAGACAGTGCAAATGGGATAATCTATTTCATTTTTCCAAAGAATACTTTGACTTCAATCCTTCTACCTTTCAGAACCAGTTTCACAAAGATAAATTTAAGTGCCTGAATCTTATTCTGATTAAAACTTACAGACTTCCTAGGCACTTAAAAAGAAAAAGGAAAAAAAAAAATAAAGAAGAGAAAAAAACCACAACTAACAAACTTGGAATCACCATAATTTTTAAAGGAACATAATTAATGTTCCCTGAATCACAAATATCTCCTCTAAGTGATTCAGCCGTAAACAGGAAACAGAAAATTATTATTCCCCTTTGACTACTTATTTAGCCTTGAAATATCCACTGAATAATGCTTTAGGCACTGTTTGTGAACAAATTAAGAGGCCCTAAGAATTTAGATAAGCAGAGTTGATGCGTAACTGGCTTCTTCATCTGCTTCAGAGCAAAGTTTTACTTGCTGTGAAATCGTATCTGAAACATGAAGAGATTTTGATCAATGTATTTCTAAAAAAAGTAACAGTGAAACTGTATTTAACATTTACAGCTATGAAACTGTTGGACTACTCATGCATATTAAAACTCAACAATATTAAAAAATTTTAAAGAATGTGCAAGGTAAAATTTATTTTAGTTTTACCTGAATCAGTGATCTTGCCACAGTACAGGGACCGAATGGCAAATTAAAATCATTGTCTGGGCATTTGTTAAACCCCTGCACAAACTTCAGAGTTAGTTTTCTATGGGTAGATTTGTAAAGAAGGGTTATAAAATCCAGAAGAAAAAAAATTACAGCTAATGTGAAAATACGATTTTTAATTAATAAATCAACTGCCTGCAATTTTCAAAATTACCAAAATTGGTAATGGCTTTGGAACTTGCTTGCTTCACACTTCACAGCTGCTTTTCAAACCACTGGTGTTTTGTAGTTTGCTTTATAGCCTGTGGCCAGAGTGGAAGGTTTCGACTATGAGAACTCATCAGCTGCTGCCTGTCTGTGCACAGGTGCATGATAAAGGATTCACAAAGCAAAATTATTCCTTTAAAGCCCAGTAGTTGATATTTATTTTTTTCTTTACTCCATGGGTAGTTCTAAACACCACATCTAATTATGTTTTAGTATGAAAATGCCATTTTACAAGGTTTTCAAGTCACAAAAAATAGCATAAATAGTGTAACTCTTCTCCTGTCAGAACATCACATTTGAATCTAAACATATTCCTCAACGTGAAACAGTAATTTTTTAAATTCACATAACTCCGTGTGGTGACAGAACATTTTCACTGCACATTTGGTCTGGTGTAAGCAGGACTTCAAAGCCAGTGCAAGCATCCAAGTGGGGCACTGCTCACTGCTGAATCACCCACATCAAACGTGGATTTATCATCAGTGATGTGCAGTTACAACACAGAGCAGGTGATCGAGAAGATGATTTCCTTCAGTCTTGATACAGAATAACAGCAGAAGTCTTTGAAATTAAAGTGGAAGATGTTCCCTCCAGCACCAATCTTGGCAGTCTGCAGAGAAATGAGTTCAGCGAATTTCACACATACACAGAACTATGTAATGGTTTGGTTTGCAAAGGTCCTTGAAGGTCATCCAGTTCCACTTCCTGCCAGTTCCACTATCCCAGCTTGCTCCAAGTCCGGTCCAACCTGGCCTTGGGCACTTCCCAGGACAGGGCAGAATGTGTGTGCTCAGGTCAGGGCTCTGCCCGGGGGCTCTCAGCAGTGTCCCTGGAAGGGCTGTCACCCCGCCCGCTCGCAGCTCAGCCGGGGGCGGCCGGTGGCACCATTGACCTGACACAGCCCCGTGGCCCGAGCGCTCGCCGGGGTTTGGCCGCGGGCCCTGCCCGGACCTCAGGTGCGGCGGCAAGAGCGGTTTGAACGGGTTTTCTTTCTCCGTGGGCCCGGAGAAAAGTGGTGACACCGACACCGACATCGCCGCCGGTACCGATACCAGCACCGAAACCGACACCGGCCCCAACACTGGTAGCAACACCAACGCTGATACCGACACCGACAGTGACACCAGCAGCGACAACCGGCACCAACACCAGCACTGACACCGGCACTGAGAGTGGCGCCCAAACCGATACCAGCACCGGCACTTGCACCGACACTGGTATCGACACCAACACATGTACCGACACCGACGTCGCCGCCACCACCCACACCGGCTGCGACACCGACACCGGCACCTCACGGCCGCCGCTGAGGGAGGGCGAAAAGGGCGGGAAACCACGGCGCGCACCCGAGGCGGGAAGGGGCGCGCGGGCCGGCGGCGTTGGCGCCGCCTAGTGGAGATCCCAGAGGTCGCGCAGCGGCGCGGCCAGGCGCGGGTCCCGCGCGCGCAGCGCCCCCGCGTGGGCGTGGCGGAGCGAGCGCAGCTCCGTGAGGCGCCCCAGCAGCCGCGCGAAGCGCTGCGGGTCCCGCGGGTGCTGCAGCTTCGAGTGCTTGTACAGGATCCCCAGCAGCGGCTCCTGCAGCTCCTCCACATGGCGCTTGTCCCTCAGCAGCGGGCGGTCTGCGGGAGAGCGGCGGCACGGAGAGCGCGGTGAGCGGGATCCTCCGGGCGCCGCCGCCCCTCAGGGACTGGTCGGCGCCGCCGCCCCTGAGGGGACAAATGGAAGCTCCCCTGGGGCAAGTGACAGTTCGTTGTCACCTTCCCAGCTTACCTGAAAAGAACACTGTTGTTGCTACGAGCAGAGCGTATTCGGTCTCGGTCACTTTGAGTTCCCCCATGGTTCTGTAGAAGTAGAACAGGGCGGTGATGAACTCCTCAGTTATGCCTTGAAAATGGAAAAACCCAATATTTTTTTGTTAAAAAAAACCAAACAAACGTGCGGAATAATGAGGATATTATTTCAGTGCAGAAACAGCTGCAAATCATCTCTGCCTGGAGGATGCAAGGTGACCCTCCCTGGATCCATCTGGATCACTGTGCCCGGTTCTGGGGTCCTCAGGACAAGGGACATGGAGCCCCTGGAGCAGGTCCAGCCGAGGCTGTGGAGGTCGTGAAGGAACTGGGGCATCTCTCTTACAAGGAAATGGTGAATGATTGGACTCCATGATCTTAGAGATCTTTTCCAAGCTAAGTGATTCCATGATTCTGTGAAAGGCTGAGGGAGCTGGGGCTGAGAGGGGCCTTCAGCCCCATGTGTCCCTGTCTGCAGGGAGGGCTCTGAGCAGGGCCCGGGCTCTGCTCCGGGGGCCCAGCAATGGCACCAGAGGAACAGGCAGGAACTGATGCACAGGAAGTTCCACCTGAACATGAGGAACAACTTCTTTCCTGTGAGGCAACAGATTGCTGAGAGAGGGTGTGGAGTCTCCCTCATTGGAGATATTCCAGACCCATTTAGACACTGTGCCATGTGCTCTGGGATGACCCTGCTGGAGCAGGGAGGTGGGACCAGGTGACCCACTGTGGTCCTGTTCTGTGATTCTCAACCCAATCTCACCTGTTCTGTGATTCTGTAATTCAGTGATTCAGTGAGTCTTTTAAGGCTCAGGGCTGTTCCATTGCATGAAATAATTAACAAACTTTGTGAAAACAATGTTAATTGCTAAAATAAGAACAGAAGTTGTATTGCAGTTGTACTGTGGAGCTTTGAATCTATATATAACTCAAGGCTTTATAGTGGGATATAAGCAAACATGAACACACCTCTTCCTGCCATGAGAATGCAATGCCAGTGTGTAATACCTGAGGATGTAATACCAGAGCAGCTCAAGGGAGAGGGAGAGGAGAAGGAAAGGGAGAGGAGAGGAAGAAGAGAGGAAAGGAGCTGGAGCAGTGGCCATAGGGAGAATGTAGCTCGGTGTAATCAAAAATAGGGCCAGTAAATGAAACATTCACAGTATTTTGATTCTGAGACCTCTGTTACCTGTGGTAGTCGTAGAAGTTGGCCTCTCTTCATTATGACACATTTCCATAGAATAAATATTGTTTTTATCAAGGTTTTGAACATGACAACATGTTCCGTGGTCAGAAAGTCTTACATGACCTGGAACAAGGCAGATGACAGTTCCCAGTCAAGCTTAAAGTGACCTTAAATATTTGTCTGTATCATTGCTGAAAATGCATGAATTTTTTCCAGATCCATGCAGGTATAAAATCCTTTTTGGCATCTGGCTTCAAGTTCTTTGGTTGCGTTTTTATTGGTCAAAGTCTCTTGTGTTAAATTTGACACAATATATAATAGGTAATTAATATAGCTGATATCATCCACCCACCCCACGATGATACAAGTCAGATATTTCAAACGTACTTTCGCTGGTGGATGGCTGGCACTCACTCATTCTTTGGTTGTAAATTTGGGCTGATCTCAAGAACATCGCCTCCACTGTGGACCCTTTCAGCAGAGCAATCTGGTCCTCACTGGCTAAACTCTCAAACCCTGCAGAGAAAGGTACATGTTCACAATCAAGGAAGGCTGGGGCTGCCTTTAAGCCCCCAACATGATGTGAAAAAAATTATTTTTTTTTTAATAAATGCCTTTACTGGAAAGGAGGAGCCATAGTTAAATGATGCATGTGCCAAAGACTTGAGATCTTTCCTGCTAGTTTGCAGGTTAGACAATTAAAAAGGAAAAAAAAGGGAGGGGGCAGTTTTCAGTGTTAAAAGAGTCACAGGAAGATACAAGTAAAAATTTTGGGACTAAGCAAGATGTTATCAAAACCTTCTTCCTAATATCTGATATCACCTGGCCTAATACCTGATAAATTTGCTACATTGTTTAGTGACTGTGGATACTCCCCTTCATTCATTGTTATATTATTTTCTTTTCAGAAATTGTGTTCATCTTTTGATGAGCTCATTGTCTGCACTTGTAATTCAAGAGCAAAGGAACTTCAGTGATTTTTTCTTAAACCTGATCAAAGCAGGATATGTAACACAAGAAAACAGACAGCCCTTCCTTCAGCTCTGTCCCACAGAGATGCTAAATTACATCAAATACCTGCTTTAGATAAGGTGATTGACCTTTGTCAGTGAGTTTTACAAAGAAAAAATATCACCCTCGCTATCAAATGTTGTTTTGTCAACTGTACACTGAAATGCAGTGAATTTAATTGCACGTTCCTTTGTCCTTTGTCCTTTATGAAAGGAAAATATGAATAAGAACACCTGGTAAGTCCCTTCTGTACTGCCTTTTCCTTTGAAGGAACATCTGTTTTTTCCTTTGATGACTATGATAAATTGCAAACTCAACTGGATTTCAGAGAATGTGGTGAGTTAGTAATTCCCTCAAGGTGGTATTTTGAGGTCCACATGCTTCCAGAAAATGTCTCTACTCCATGGCAGAAATGGAGAAGAAATCTAATTATAGCAAAGTTTTGAACTGAAAGCCTCTAGGTTGTCCTCATGACACGTAAAATAATCAGTTTAAAGCCTTTTCTTTAAGCCTGTATTTTTCTTGAGTTCATGCCATCAGTTTGGTTTGGTTCCTCTAACATTCCCCAAAGGAAGAAACTTACCTGGGAGTCTTTTTGTGAAATCCACCAACACTTGGACATGGACAACGGCTGTCTCAGACAGATGGAGAAAACTTTCCTCGGGACTTGCGGTTTCCTGTAGCTGCATGAAAGGGCATTTGGACATTGGATACAGCCAAAATACACAACAACAATAACTTAGCAATGCAGGCTGGGTGTGCTGGATACCTACAAACTTCTTGGCTTCCTCAAGGGGAATTGTGTATTTTTGGTGTGCTGCTACAATGTGGTCAAGAAGCTGATGTTCTCCTGGAGTAAGTTCCATCTTTTCTGGGATCTGTTAAAAAAAATAAACCAATCAAGTGACAATGACTTGGGGTAAGAATAAGTGATAAAAAGAGATATTTTAAATAGAAAAATATCCCACTTTTCCAGATCTTGTTGTAGATGATACTTGCTTACTATTCAGTCCCTCATCTTCCAGCTTTATGTTGCAAAGGAAGCTGCTCTTCTGCTTGAAATTCTTCCTGAGTCGCTTTGACTTGCACTGGACTTCAGTCAGCAAACCTGTGAGGTGTGAAGTGGCCATCAGTGCTTGTATTTTCAATTAATTACAGTTTGAAATCATCACTTTTCTTAGAGATAACACCAGTCCTGCATCACAGAAGCTGTCACCTATAATGAACTATGTTTCCTAGAGAATGTGGCCATGTGTTACTTATCAGGTGAGCTGATGTTCAGTAGCCACCAAAGGCCTGAGGGTCTGCAGTGATCTTTGTCCTTGTGGCTCTGCGACGCACAGGCATCAGAATTTTTCGTCAAATCCCATCGTGCCATTTTTATTTTATTTTTTCCCCCAAACCCTAAAGCTCATCTGATCTGCTCACTGCTATCCTGACAAGACTCAGGGTATTTATCTTCTCTTGTAAGTACTTTCTTTTTTTTTCTTGTACTGTCTTTGAACAACAGTTCTCTTAAGGTGAGGGGATACTTCCCAAGCATTGCTGGCTTCTGCACACCAAGATGCTACAGATGCCACAGTCTCCAAGGTTAATTTTCCTACAGAACAAACGAAGTTTAGACCAGTATCATTGGGAAGGGATTGACTTTGGAAAAGGTTTTATCTGCAGTGATTAGTAAAGAATCCAGCAAGAAGGAGCACTTACATTCTGCCAGCATTCCCACAGCCTTGCACTTCTTGAGGCGGCACTCCTGGCACTTCCTCCTCATGTACATGTCCATCTCGCAGTGCCCCCCGCTCTTGCAGCGGTACACGGCGTTCTTGGTTATGCTGCGCCGGAAGAAGCCTGCGAACAAGGACCAGGTTATGGCTGAAGCAATCTAAGCAGGTTTATCTCAGAATGATTTAAAAATGTCTTCTGGGTTTGGCTGGGTTTTTAAAATGGAAACATTACCTTGATTTTAGATTTGCTTTTTAAAAACATAGTTATGTCCAGTTATTTCTGACTGATATTAATTGACGTTTTCCATACACAGAATCATGGAATATCCTGAGCTGGAAGGGACCCACAAAGATCATCCAGTCCAACCCCTGGCCGTATACAGGCACCCCAACAATCCCACCCTGGGCATCCCTGGCAGCGCTGTCCAAACGCTCCTGGAGCTCTGGCAGCCTCAGGGCCGTGCCCATTCCCTGGGGAGCCTGGGCAGTGCCCAGCACCCTCTGGGGGAAGAACCTTTGCCTGATATCCAACCTAAACCTCCCATGACATAGCTCCATGTTCCATGGGTCCTGTGCCTTGTCACAGGGAGCAGAGATCAGAGCTGCCCTTCATAAGACAGCTCCCGTACCAACAAGTTAAAATATTATTAGCAAGCAATTACTACTTGCTTTTATTCAATCTTAATACGTAAAATTAATAACACTGAAGTAAATATCTAAGAAATGCTAATGAGAAAACCAGCACCTGCTTACGCTGACACTATTCTAGCAAGTCATCAATGCAAAAATGAGATGCTTAAAATTCTCATATTAAATACGGACTGTGAAAGTATTTCTCCAAAGAACATTATAAAAATGTGAATCTGGAGTAAGCATGTTAGATAAGGGGTTCATTCAATAAATTAAAAGACACTGTAGAAACGCCAGCTCAAAACCCCGCCAAATCTGTTTGCCTCAATCCCAGCTGTGGAAGGTTGCACTGAGGCCCTGTGTCCTTGCTCACCTTTGCAGCCCTCGCAGGTCAGTGCGTTGTAGTGGTACCCCGAGGCCTTGTCCCCGCACACCACACACAGCTCCTCCTGTCCCTTCAGCCTCACTGAGTGGTTCAACCTGGGCCTCTTTAGCCCCTGGTACCCCCCGTCCTCCACGTGGGGAGCCAGGAAGGGGCCTTTGCTGAGCTCGCAGCTGCTGCCGACACAGGGCCCGTCGCTGTATGGGGGGTCCAGGCTGTAGGAGCCGTATGGGGACGGGGCAGGCTGGGACTGCAGGGCTGGAACTGGGACTGCTGAGTACTGGCAGTAAGGGGCAGCCTGGAAATCCGGGTCCTGCAGCTGGTAGTTGATGTGCTCTGGTAAAACATCTGTCACGGCGGAAATCGAAAGTGGAATAAAAGCCTGGAGAATATCTCGACATCAGCTGCTCCAAAGTTTAAAAATGTTTTATAGATTTAGTAACATAAATATTAGAGGAACACATTTTCAGAGGGGCAATCTGACACATTCTATTTAAATGTGCCACCTCTAATGTTCTTAAGTGAAATCTTAAATGTAGCAAAAATGGCTCAGTAACAGTTTGAGCAATGTCGTGTGGGTGCCACTGTATTAGTGTTAGTAGATAATTGAATATCACTTGTCATCTGATGGCACAGCAGCCTTCAGATCTTACCCTTGAGGGTTGTTTTTATTAGTTGGCCACACTACAGTCAAATATCTTCCATGAACGAATTTTTTAATGAGTGAAGTGTTTGTTGCTGATTGATATCTCAGGCATCATTTTGACAATGTTGCACAAGGGTCTGAGAAAAATGGTGTAGAAATTAAAGAGTACTAAAAATTACTGTGACAGGAGTCTTAAAGTTAAACTTCAGAGGAGTAAAAAGCAGAGACTTGTTTTATTTGGTATTTTCCCACACATGTGTCTTTATAGTTATGAGATTTTAGCTTAGTAAAATGTAGGTACAGAATTACCAAGAGAGTTTCTTCCTGCCTTTCTGTCTGTTGAGGTTTTTTTTATCCAGCCTCCCTAAAATACACACAGCTATACCAAAGAAAGCCTGTGCAACACGCATCATGTTTCATTCTTCCTTTGGGATTATTAAAATCTCTATAAAAACAAATTGGAAAGATTTTTAAAAACAGTTTGGAGTTTTTTCCTTTTAGAGGCCTTTGGGTCCTGCCTTTAGTCTTCCAGAATCAAATTAGTTATTGCAATTATCGTTACATGAGATATAGAACAGGCATTATCTATTTATAATGTACCTGGAATACTGTAATAAAACCTGTGTCTTCTCCATGCAAGTCAAAGGGAGGCAGCACTGGGAATGTTTATATGGAATGCTCAGTCAGAATAATCACATTGTGCTCAAAAGTCTGTATGAGCACACAGTAATGGATTTCAGTACACTTTCAGTACGAGCTTGGTCAGAGCTTTCAAGTGCTTTAAAGATGAATTAAAATGAAGAAAAAAAAAGAAATTCCTACAGGTGTTCATTTTCCCATATTTCCAGAGTACAAAACTTACCGTAGTACTGGATGGGCTCGGGAAGGCCGTACCCGTCGGGGACGGTGACAAACGTGTTGGCCATGTTCTGCTCCCAGCTGCACTGCTTCATTCACTCTCCTGGGGGATCAGCCTTTATATGGCAACCTGGAGAATGGGGAAAGGAAGAGAAACATCCCATGGGAAAGAATTGCTGGGTAGGGTTAGACACAGAGCTAAAACCAGAAAACTCCAGAATATGGGAGAGTTTTCAGGTCATACAAAGATCAGATGTCTGTGTGAAGTCACATAACACCCTCAATGAGGCTACAAAATGTTTGAGTGTCCTGATATTACAGGTTCAGGGTAAAACTCTTTCCTAAATTTCCAAGATATAATTTGAAATGTTTTGCTTTGAGTTTTACACAAAACCATGTGGGGGAATTGGACTACTCACTGGTAAATTCTCTAGTTCAGGGAAGGTTAAAAGGAGCTTCACTGCATAGAATAAACTTGCTTTGGGCATGAATTAGAGTACTTGCTCTAGTGTGGATGTGAGACTGTCCTCTTTGTGCACAAAGATGGCTTTTAATGAGTTTATTTCATTTACTTTTTGTGCAGAGTTGAAGCAAGGAAAATAGCATGGAAAGGCCAGCATGGAGTATCTGTTCTTTGTCATGTAAGTACTCATTTATGCAGTAAAAGTCAACTTTGCCTTGCTTAAGCACTGCCTGAATTACACTTCCTGTGTTCCTTTAGCGGTGTAAAACATGCAGTGAAGACCAAAATATTGATTTCCTATAGGATGTGCTGCCTCTAAATAGCCTTTCACTGTCCCTTGGTCATTGAAGGAGCCTGGGCTCCTGGCTGGATTCACTGACATTCCCAATAACAAAGTGCTCTGAGAGCTCACAGTGGCACAGTGAGTAGAGCTGCTGTGCTTGGAGTTACCTCATTTTTCAGTAATTTGAATTATAAATTCAAATCTAGAGAGAGGTTCTGAAAACGTGTGCTCTAAAAACTCTTAAAAGAGTTTTAGGAAAAAGAAAAAGTCAGTATGGACAGTGGCACGAGCTGGGTTTGAGTTTACATACCTACAGCAAACCTCTGGTATTGCTTAGAATCGAGACGTAACAGAGTAGCCATTAGAGGAGTAAGTAGGAATCTTTTCCTTGCCCCCTTGCCCCTCTGCATGTGTGGGATGTGGCCATAGGTTCAACTTTTGCTGAGCCTGATGCCCACTGAGCAAGGGCTGTAAGAGACAAATTGCCCATGAACCACTCACAGGCTTTTCCTGAGCAGACAGGAAGGATAGAAAAGATGAAAAAGGCATGGAAGTATTTGGAAAATACAGCAAATCCAACTCCTTCTCTGCAACAGGATTCTCTGCAGAATTTACAGCTGGGTTTAAAGACCTTCCCTGAAGGACTCAAAAGGTGGGGTTTGTGCTATACCTGTACCTTGCTGCAGCTGAGACAGTGAATGGATCACCCCAGGGAATCTGAAGTCCTGACTGGAAAAAACACATATCCCTTCCCCCAAACAGGACAGAGCTTTGGGGCTGACCACTTTCGCTTCGTGTTGTCAGCGGAAGGTGAAAGGATGCAGTGAGGCTGAAATGCTGGGGGTTTGTTATCTCTGCTAGTAAATATTTGTTTGAGAGCAAACTGAGTCACTGAATCATGAGGTCTTATCAGTTAGATCAATTTGGCCTGGGCAAAGTCTACATTTTTTCCCAAAAATGTGTGTTTGCTGAAGAAATGTGTTTCTGAGTTCCAGTGGATTCTTTAAATAAAAGTCATAATTGAATAGTAGATAAAAAAAAAATTACACTAATCCAGCCTAATAAAAACAGTATATTGGGCGTATGAAGTACCAAATGTAAGGTGGTCGATTGCTTAAACGTTCTAAATCTTGGAAGCAGATTTTCCTTAGGCAAAGTTTCCTCAGCTTAGGTATTGTATGAGAAAGCATTTAGCCCTCCTTACTGATTTTTATGGCTAATAACAGTAACCAGGGGCAACTACAGAATTTCCAGCTTAGACTGAGACTTTGTAAATGGAAATCTTAAATTAAGAGGTTGTTAGAACAGTGTGAATAGTAAACCCAACAGTTACCTGAGGAATGCTCTACTGTCTTAGAATGAGACTTACATGTGAACATTAAGAGTTTCATTTTCTGACATTTGAGAATTTAGTGTTGACAAACTTGTTATTCTGATAAAACAAAGCATTGTGCTCTTTAAAGCAAAAAAGAAAAAAAAACAAAAAGAAAGAAGAGAATAAGATATGTAAGGAAGGAACTTCATTTCCTAGGCCAGGCAAGTTTTGATTATTTATGAGTGACTGTGAGAGTTGTGTGTTCCAACCTTTGCCTCTCCCCTGGTGAGCGAGACAGCAGCAGGGAGGCCTCCTCCAAACTGCAGCAGTCCCTGGGATTCCGTGATCCACGTGCTGCTCTCCCCAAGGTTCTGTAGCCATCCCAAACCCCTCAGACCTTATGGGACTGAGCTGTGACCTGCGGGACATTTCCCCAGCCCACACAGATGCTCATTAACCCTTTGCCAGGCAAGGGAATTCTGCACGTGCCCAGCACAGTGAAGCTGCTGACAGAAGGTACCAGACATGCCCAGGTGTAATGTCCAAAACAGGAACTGGGACAAAGTTGAAATAAGATTGGAGCAACAGGTTTGGATGTTTGGGGCAGCTGCAGCCGTGCCATTCCCAAAACAAAATGTTTTGTGCCCATTTTTCTCTTATCCATGTATTCCCGATATAACCACACGTTTGTGCATGAGTGCTTTAAAACGAAGCAAAAATCTAAATACATTCCCAGAGAAGATGCATAAAGGTCTTTAGCCTAAAAAGTGGAAATAACTGGGAACAAAAGATGAATTTTTTAATGACTTCTTTTGTAGAATTCCAAGCAGAAACACACATAGGGTGAGAGTCTTCAGTCCTCACTCACACAGACTGAGCTGACAGAAAATGTCATCTGCGTAAAGCACACGCTGTTCCTCCTTTTCCTTCTTTCACTGGGCATTTTCACAGTGAAATCCTGACCAGGTGGGGGAATGGTGTTTTTTTGGAAGAGGTAACCTACACTCAAGGTGGCTTAAGCATGTTTGAAAATATTGTGCTTTTATAGGCTTAGTTTTGCCAGTCCTCATCTTCTGAACTAAAAACGTTCAGTATAAACCAGAACGTGTTGATTCAAGGGCTTGGTTTTCCATCTAACGCAGAAATTTAGTTCTTAGTCCCAACTGAAAAACTTGACAATTTATCAAAAATGGAATCCACTAAAGGAAAAAAAAAAAGCCATTGATTGATAAAAGTAAAGTAGAACCATAAATAGAATGTACACATTCAGACTAGAATCTGAACTGTACCTCTATTTATTGCTGTTTATGGTGAAAGATGTGGGGTTTATCATTTTTATTGCTATAAAACCCCATATCATAAAGCAACATATCATCAACTTATCAAATTTATTGGGATACATCCTTCATGGAGCAGGGACACAGGGAGCCCTTTCAGAGGTCAGTACTGACAGTGCTTTAGCTGCTATCGTAAATATTTTGACAGTTGAGTCATGGGGAAATTTTTTGTTTACAGGGAATTTTAGGAACTCGAGCTGAAGGTCTTCACCATCTAGCACACCTTGGGGCACATTAAGAGTCACGTAGTGGAACTCAGAGCACGTTTCAGGCTTGGGTTTAATCACTGTACTTTGCTGCTGGAAGGCAAAGCTCATTTTTTTTTTTAATTTGCAAAAATTTAAACCAAAAACTGAAAAAAAAAAGTAACTGAGCATAATCAGTGCCAAGTAGGTGTGATGCCAGCTGATCTATTCAATTTCACTCAAGCAATGCAGTAATCACTGCTTAATTAAAGAATGATTTTGCAGGGGAAATTGTAGGATCACTTGATTGATCCTGGATGCAGCTTACATGCATCATTAAGGGGTTTTCTGTTCCTTTTGGTTTTAATATGCCAAGAAGCTCCCCAAAGCTCCTCTTTGAAGAAATTCCATTTTTTTTCCTTATTAAATGTGTTCTTTCCTGGTCATATAATAACCATAATAGGAACTGGCTTATTTCACCAATGGACTGTGTTGCAATTATCGTGAAATTTTCCTTTGGAATTGTTACTCCATGAATAATTATTTCAAAGGCATACATTTTATACATTGTAAAATAAGAGCTTAGAGATCGTTTGAAACTCAAAGTTTTCTGGGTACTTTTGGGAAGAGAAACAAATAATTGAATTTAAAAGTTGTTTTTCTTCACTCTGTGTGTCAAATGAAGTTCTGTTGGAACAAATCCTTGACAATAGAATACCAAATTTGAAAGTGCATGTTTTCTGTTTTCATTTAGTCAGATGATTTTAAAAAAGAAAATAAAAGGAGGTAAAGAAGAAAAAAGCCCAGTGCCTGGAATATTTTCACATGGCAAATTGATGTATGGCTTGAGCACCAATTTATAACCCCAGAGCATGCAGAGAAGGAAATTAAATACTCACGGCGGTTGCAGGGAGCTCCTCTCTGCCAGCACGGAGTCCGTCAGGCTGCAGTGCTGGTCCCAGCTCTGCTCCAGCTGGAGCAAAGCAGGCCTTTCCCTATTTATCAGTTTGTGTGCACACCCCGGGCTCCAGACACTCGGCAGAGCAACGCTGCGGCTCCGAGACACGAACTTCCCACACAGCTCCTCTGGGGTCGGAGCAAGGGCAGCTGCGAGCCCACATAAATCAAATCAGAACTGGGTCATCAGGGACAGAGGCCATGGGGACCCTCACGTCACCACTTCCCAGAGTCCTCCCAGGCCCAGCACAAAGATTCTGCTTTCTTGCTAGAATTCAAAATTCTCCCATTTTGATTGCTTCACCTTGACACGTCTGGGGTGGTGATGGAAAATATTCAATTCCCAAGCAGGGAAAATATTGCAGTAGTATTATTTGGAGATTTTTACGTGACATAATAATTTAATTTGGAAAGGCTGGATTAGGCCAGGACCTCCAAACACCAAACACTTACCTTGTCCTCCATGTTCTGACCTGGACATCCCTGTAGTGATGCAGCACACAGCAGGCTCACACTAAATTCATTGGTATATTCAGTGAACTTAAGTTCATGTTGCCGTTAACTCAGCAAAATTTCATTCTTAAAACCCCAAGTATTTCCATTATTAATAACTTCTAATAAATTAGTATTGCAATTTGATGTTTTCATTGTTTCCTAGGTAGACGTGACCTTTTGGATAGGGAATTTTCTTGTTAGGTATTGTGCTGTTCCAGTGCTCCCAGCAGGCTGCAAATCTCCTCAGTCCAGGTGGAGCTCACCTGCCTTCTGTGTGACATCAGTTCTCCATTCGCCTCAGGAAAAACTGGTTCTGTTGGATACTGCATGGAATTAGATGGGAAAAGAAAAATATCGTTTCCTGTTGGGTATCTTACAGCAAAGTCACTTAAAAATAGTCTTTTGGGACAGCAGGTTTTCATGGGTACACAGTAAACTGACACCACCCTTCAAAGGAGCGACATACTTATATTCCATGGGCTCCAGAGAAGAGCAGCCCTAAGGCTGCTTCTTTCCATGTGTCATTTAGGAACCTGTCTTTGGAGTGGAGTGGTTGAGTCTTTCAAGAACAAACAGCATTGACTGATAAATTTTTTTTGAGCATATTATGGGGTTTTCTAAGTTTTCAGATGTCCTGCATTGATCACATGTGGTGATGGGGGGCTGGAATGCAGCGTTTATGCAGTAGAGACGAAGATAATGATGTTGTAAGCTTAATTATGATCAGCACTTGTCTTTCTGGTAAAAACAGCCTCATATAGAAACTTGTCAAGTTGTCAAAACAACTTCAATAGTAAAACTGAAGGTTTTACAATTGATAAAACAAATATTTTTTTCACAGCAGTATCTCTTTCACAATATGCCATTGGCTTTTTCATCCAGCCTTTCTCATGAAAGTTGGAAAAACAAGCAGAGGTTTGTGAAATATTGTGGTTAGCTTTTAAATGCTACTGACTTTTATTTTTAGCATTTTTTCTGATAGAAGCCACCTTACTGATAAGCTGTTCAAATTAGCTGTAGGATGTGGGTATTTAGAGCCTGTTGACTCCAGGGAACTTAAGTCTGAAGCCCAGGTTTTTAAAAGGCATCAAATCCCCATTCTACTCAGTTTATAAAGCCTGCTGGATTCAGGGTAAATTCAGTTTCTAAAATCAGTATATAAATAAGTTTATAAAATAACTATATAAAACTTAGTAGTAGTAGAAATGAATTGCACTAATTAAGTATTAGCCCAAGGTTAATTACTCTAACTCCCACGCTGTAGTAATAAAATTATTTTGCATAGTCATGCAGTGATTCAGACCAGGTGACTGGCTAAATATGTATATTTATGTAAATACAGATATTTACATTATTTTAACAAATCACTGTTCCTATTCAAAGCTTAGCATGACAGAAATGGGAGACTTGAGGGCACACTTGAGTCACCTAAAATGCTGCTGCAACGAAGAGGAAAATAAACTCTTTTCCATGCTTGTAAATAATCAAAAACCAGAAAGGTTATTTAGGAGTAAGGGAGATTTAAATTACAAACTAGAGAAAGCAATTACTGCGGTAAAAATACCCCTGGAGTGAGTTCCTTGTACAATTTTCTCCACTGGCTGTTTTGAAGATCACTTTGGGCAACCAGATAGAGCTTAAGAATTGTTTTCTCTGAGTTATTTTGGTTTGTAAAGAGGACTTTTTGTAAAGGACTTTTAAGCTCTCTTCCAGCTCTGTTTTCTGTTATTTTTCTATACATGCATCAATTTTGTAAAACACTGATGAAGTCTCTGGTCAGTAACACTCCCAGAGCCACTTCAGTGGCAAAGGAAATAATCCCAGACTCCAAGCTTGCTTTACTAGCGGTAAGTAAACAAAGTGTCACTCATAGATATGGCCTGAAAATAGGAGCTGAACAAGTTCATGCCATGAGCCAACATCCAGAAGTGGCACTGAAGTGGGGAATAAGGGACACACGTGTTTTCCATAGAAAACAAGCGGATCTGGTGAGAGCAGCCTGACCTGGACACTGCTGCAGCACTTGTGCAGCCTCACGGCCACCAGTGCAAACTGGGAGCTCTGGGCAGCCAAATCTCTGTGGAGATTGGGCAGCTGGCTTCAAGGGTTTGATGGGTGAGGGAGCTGGAGACGAAGGAAGAGCTTCCCTGGATCGATACCTGCTGAGAGAATCCATTTTCAAGGTCAGCACAATTCTTTGTTCATCTGGACTGGAGATTCCAGATCTCTGTGGCTGGTTTGGTATCCGAATAGTTAAAGGAAATCGTATCTACTCCAGCTGGATCTTCTCTACATAAATGACCCGTTTGGCTTGATCTGGTATTGGATTGTTTACGTAACTTCAGTAATTAACCACTATCAGCCTCATTAATGAAACATAAACCACCTCTTCTGCTCATTTATAAAGCATTTGTCAAACAAAACTCAAACAAAGGGCAGAATCTCAGCAAAGTAACAGCCCTCCAAGAGCTACTGAGCCCTGACTGCAAGGCACAGCAGTCACTTTGTTGTTGTTTTTCAGTAGAACTGAAACAGAAGTGATGGCATTGTCTATTGCTCTTGGCTAACTTCTCCCCGAGCCATCTGAGATCTGTCACATGAGGGCAAAGATGCCTGGACAACTATTTTGGCCATTTCAGTACAAAATACTGATGTTCCAGCTCATTACTGTAAATCATTAAATGATGAAAGTAAGAGTCAAATACTAAACTACTAAAGCCCTCAGAAAACTAATTGCTAATTACAGTAATTGTTGTTCTATGTGAGTTAAAGGTTATATTAAAATATAGATTATTTCATTATAGGTTTAAATCTCTCCTGTTGGTAAACTGTTCTGAGCAATATTAAAGAAAGCTGAGTATTAACAATACAGATCAGGTATCAAAATGATCTAACCTAATCTTTACCTATTTTTGTGTCAGAGAAATAAAATGTTTTAGAGGCATAAAATACACTGGCAGACACATCCATGCCAGAAGTTTTGTTTTCCAAGAGCTTAGATTTCCTTTCCAATTTGTTGAGAAACTCATGAAAAAACGGCAAGTTTTCTGTTCCCCCTCTCTTCTGGATTATTTATGGATCTTCCAAAGGTTCAGGAATGCTGACACTGTTGGGATTGTTCTTCATGGGTGTGGATGAACCTCTCAGTCCTGGGTGAGAAACAGCACAAAGCCTTGTGAGTACTGATTTTGCCTGTTGGTGTTACCTTGCAGAGTGAACAGCTCCATTTAGCACTGCAGGGATGTGTTCATTACTGTGAGATAATAGAAATACTCTTTGTTTTGCATCAAAGGTATCAGACAAATCCTCATGATAAAATCAGATGAGAAATAACTTGGGAAGTTCTTGTTAAGTTCTTAAATGCTTTTCTGGGATTAAATGATGAAATATCAGACCAGAGAGGAAAAAAAATTTTGATCTTTTTAAGACTGATTTTTTTCTTAACCATGAAGTTGTTGGATAGTTTCACCTTGCATTTTCTTACAGGTTTGTAAGGCAAATCTTGAAGAACTAAAGATTTTGTCAAATTTCAATGCAAGAGCCAAACTGCCTTAAACTCACCTGAAAATCTCAGGGCAGGGCCCACAAAATGTTACTGTTTCTTTTCATTCTCTTAAGCTTCATCTGCAGTGCCTGAAGGCAGAGTAGGTACAATAAGCCCATCCATTCAACCTTCACAAAGTTCCTGGGTACTCTGACACCTCCACCTTTCAGTACCCTCTGCCAAATCTGTTTCCCCTTGGCTGGAAGACCAAGATTTGTTAATAAAATGCTCTAGCAAGGCACAAGGTGAAAGAAAGCAAAGCTATCAATTAAGCTTGATTACAATCTCAAGAGTTGGTAGTTCATAGAGAATACTTGTAACTTTAGGCACTGAAGTGACTGTACTTTGTAGGTACAGCAAAGGGAAGACAAGTCCTGGACCTGATTTCCATAAAGCAGATCTTGACATTCTTTATTAAGCATTACAAAATAATTATTGTGGAATCCCTTGCTCAGCATTTTATCAGCAGTGGTCTTGCTGCTGAGAGACTGAACTAACTGGATGTATCCATTTATCAATGATAATGTTTTTCCTTTTTTCCAGCCTGGATTCCATCTTGAGGACATTTGTTTTAGTAGTAGAAAGCATATTAGACTCATAAATGTGAGTGCTGTGGTGCAGTGGGTGACTCCTCAAGATTTATCAAAGCAGGATAATTAGGATGAAGAACAAGACTGAGTTTCTTGGTAATAACTTTTGTCACAAGACAACTCTGTTTTATGCCACGTTAATCTACCTTGAGGTATGGGCTGGGAAGTGCAAGAGGAGGATTCATTTGGGCTCCTGGCCCATGAGTCTCTGTTGAGGGCGATACCAGTGAAATGGTGACAGTAGCTGGTGGTTGTCTTAGCACCATCACTTAATTTTGAAAGCAAGCAGTCAGAAAGTGTTGGGGTGTGTGGTGTGAGAGGGGGCTGGTTTGCTTTTTAAACAGCTGTAGCTGCTGAAATAGTTGGGTTTTGAAGGAAGGACTTGTAATGGAAATGAGAATTGTTGCATTCCACTTTTAAGAAGCTTGTGCCTGCTGCGTCACTATGGGAGACTTGTGCTTTCAGACACTTAGCCACAATGTTTCCACCTGTGCTGACCACACTTACAATTAATATAATTTTACTGAAAATCCAAGAAGTATCCTAGAAATTTGCCCTTTATTCTCGTCTCTACTTCCAATATCTAGATGTCACTCAATCTGTCAGAGAGGCTGCCATTTAATTCCAGTCTGTCCACAGAACCCCAGAATGGTTTGGGTGCGAAGGGACCTTAAATCCCAACTCGTTCCACCCCCTGCCATGGGCAGGGACCCTCCACTCTCCCAGGTTACTCCAAGCCCCGTCCAACCTGGCCTTGGACACTCCCAGGGATGGGGCAGCCACAGCTTCTGTGGGCACCCTGTGCCAGGGCCTCCCCACCCTCACAGGGAACAATTTCTTCCATATGTATAACCTAAATTTCCACTCTTTTGGCTTGAACCCATTTCCCCTTGTCCTGTCACTCCAGTTCCTGATGAACAGTCCTTTCCAGCTTCTTTGTTAGCCCCTTCAGATTCTGGAAGGGGCTCTGAGGTCTCCACACAACCTTCTCTTCTCCAGGCTGAACAGCCCCAACTCCCTCAGCCTGTATCCGGAGGGGAGGTGCTCGAGTCCCCTGAGCAACTTTGTTCACTTTTGGTCCATCTAGATTTCTTTTCCTTGTGATTTTCCTACTGTTTGCAAGAACCTCCTCAGCTGTACTCAGAACTGTTATGTATTTATCCCACCACAGAAATACTATTTCTGATTTTCCAAAGATGGCCTGGAAGCAATTTGGACTCTGCAGCAGCATTGTTGTTCTGAGTGTCCCAGTACTCTGCTATCCAGCCTTCACTTCTCCTGCTACAACAACCCCATGTTCTGTTTGACAAAATACAGCCATGTGGTTAAGAGTTATTAAAAGCATTAAAGCATTAACCTCTTGTAACCTCATTTTTCACTTTGTACACACACATAAGTGTTTAATCGAATCGAAGTTAAACACTAAAAAGTTTGAGAGGCCAAATTTATACATTCTCTTTAGTTTACACAGAATTGATGTGATAAGCCAAAGGAATTATAAGGCACCACTACTCAGAAATGCTCATCTGTTGATTTGTTTAAGCTCTGTTGCTACACACTCGAAGTTTTGGTGACAAGCATTCCCAGCATTTAAACCAAGGAGCTTTGTCCTACTGGGATCCGCTCCGTGTCCTGGCGCCACAGGAACTCACTCTGCTGTCCCTTGGAGCTGGACAAATTATTCTGTGTCAGAAGATCTGCTGGAGAGGGGCTGAGCCCCAGCCCCGAGTGGGGGCACGGGCTGAGTGCAGTGTGGCAGTGGTGTCGTAAACTCTCATCTCCCTCATTCTGGAATTTTATTCCTGGAAGCCAGAATGCCACAGAGGAAATAAACTGATCCTGAAATGACAGCCTGGTACAGCAGTGCTGGCCCTCGCCTACCCCTGCTTGTCCCTACTGGCATGGAAGGCCAGAATGGCACCTCTGACACCAGGGAGTGTTAAATCAGAATTATAAACACAAGAACAGAACAGGCCAGCAGTTCAGACTCACATCCTGGTGCAGCTCCTGCAGAGGTAAAAGGATCCTTCATGCAGCCCAGAGCATGTGTTCCTTCGGCTGATTTCCTTTGGACGTGAACTGGAATTCCCAGTGCCACATCTCTAAACGGCTCATTGAGTGCCTGAATTAAGCGGAACCTCAGGCACTGCAAGTTGGATTCCACAGAAATCCCTGTGTTGGATAAAGTGAAAAAGGGGAAGATGACGCTGGCACACAGAGATCATTCCACGGAGCTGTGTCAGGCCTGCCACGTGAGCCTGCCCAGAGGCTCTGTGGAAATGGGTGCTCTGGGAGAGGCTTTGGAGGCAGGCACGGAGCTGGCAATGGGAGCAGAGGGAAGCAGCAGCAGGTGCTGAACTGCACACGAGGGGTCATGTGAGGATGTGGGAGTGGAAACGAGTACTGGTTACGGCTTAGGCTGTAATGATGTGTCCATTTTGGGAGAGGGCAATCTTTACCCAACTTGTTCCATAACCAGGATGGTCCATACAGCAATATCTGTCAGTCTTCCAAGTGTTCATGACTTGCCCATTAGGAAAAAGGAATTCTGATAATCTGTCTTAACTTTCTAGTATTCTCTAATAAGATGAAAAATAGGGAAGGACCAGAAGGCGAAATATGCTATAAGCATGGTTTGGACTTTTATTTCCACACTGGTGGAAAGATTACATTTCCCAAATTTGCAGAATAGCTCTCATACTTTACTAATTAATCTGATTCTGATGAAATATTCCAACTGCAGCTGCTTACTCTGTTCTCTTTTGCATTGTGTGCATGTTTTGAGATTGTTGCTTTTATAAAATTATCTCATTCAGCACTTCTGCTCCAGGCTTGATTATCTCTGGGATCATAAAGAACCTTCATCTGATAAAGCATCCTGGAGTTTTCTCATGTGTCTGTGTGAATGGGGATTTAAACTTGAAAGATGATTTAAGTCAAAGGGAGTCCTGCTAAAATATTATTGTTGAAAACATCGTTAATGAAGTCGGTGCTATTGAACAAAGCTTTGTGGCACAAAGCCTCAAGGACACTCCGGATCACCAACAGTAGCTTCAGTTAGCAAATAAGAATCAAAGCAGCGAGTCAGCATTGCACAGCTTGTTATTTTGAGTGGCGGATGTTTACTGTTGGAAGGGACAAACAGCAGTATCAGATAAGGCGGGAGCCCCGCAGATCCCAGGCAGGATTGATCGCGCTGGGAGGGAGCAGCCGCAGAGATAAGCGGGACCCGGGGTCAGGGCCGCCGGCCCTCCGCAAACAGCCTGTGCCGAGCAGCGCCCGCTCGGAGCCGGCCTTGTCCCGGGCTCCCCCGATCGTTCTGGGGCCGAGCCGCTGCGGCCGAGCCCGGCGCTCTTGGGGCACTGGGGGCTCGGACACGCGGGACCGCGGCGGGAGGTCCCGCCGGGAACGGCTCGTGGGAAGGGGGGACATGCACCTGGGGCAGGCGGTTTTGGAAAGCCGTGTGCCGGGGAATGGCGATGTCCCCTTGCCCCAAAACACCCCCAAAATGCCCCAAAACACCCCCAAAATACCCCAAAACCAACGAAAGCTCCGGGGCTTCGAGCTTCCCCGCGGGAACGGCGGGGGCAGCACCGCGCCCCGCCCCTGGCCCCGCCCCTGGGGCCTGGCCCCGCCCCTAGGCCC